>VWYP01029822.1:137794-162816 GCA_013400435.1 Pycnonotus jocosus
AAAAAAAAAAAAAGTTCTGTTGCCTGTATGTTGCATTTTTTGTAATCTGTTTGCATGGAAGAGAAAACTCTGATGTTCCTGTAAAACTTCTTTACATCAAATAAGGGAAGAAATCAGCTCACCTGTCAATGCTCTTCTTGTTTCCAGCACAAATATTTCATCTCATTCTCTTGCTGTGAGCTGTGCAAGGATGAGGGAGGGGGACACCATAGCACTGTTCGTTTGGAGAAGAATCTGTTGTACAAAAATTGGATGGATCTTAGCCTCAAACTTTCAAATCTGTTTCTTGATACCTGTCAGCTTCAGGAGCACAGCATTGGCTTTTATCCCCTCTGTCATGTCAGCAGGCTGAGAAAAGGCTGAAATGAGCTGACTGCCTCCTTGAGAAAAATCGAAGCACAGCCAACAAATAACAAGCACAGAAATATGAAGAACTGAAAAGCCTTGTCTTCTGCTTTAAATAAACTTCCTTGGCCCTCAGTTCTGGTCTGCCTAGGTACACATTTAGCAATGAGGTTCACAGAGCTGAAAAATGTTTGCACTATGAGATATAACTGCTTATCATGTTATCCAGCCCTGATAACAGATGTGCCACCCTGGGAGCCAGAGGTTTGGAGCAGAGGAAAGATCACTTAGTTCTAAGAAGAAATGCTGAAGGGATTTTGGCTTACTAGAACAGCCATAGGCATGAAAAAATTCAGATTTTACCAAAGAAATATGTGGGAGGGAAATTTTTACTACTGTCTTTTAATTTTCTTGGCTTCTCAAATATATAGAGGGACTGAAGAATAATTACTGAGTAATTTGTAGTGAGAATTGGCCATGTTCTGCTGGGTTAGATGAGTGTGCAGCATTTCTTCCGTGTCTTCAGCCAAAGCTTCCTGTGGTGCTGCTGCTGTTGAGGATGTTGAGTCTCAGATGATGGATTTTCACCATTCCTGGAGTGGCCTTTGTGAAGCTGTTCTCTGAATTAGGCCCAGTCCTGCTAGAGGAGCCCTGGAAACTCAGGAGACCTTGCATATGAGCTCATTGGGGCCTTGGGCTGACTGCTGGAATTTCTCCTTTCCATGAGCAGTCAAAATCCTGTGGAAAACTCCCACTGACTTTGCATCGATTATCATTTGAGGAAAGTTATTTTGAGGGAGGTGCATTCCTTTGTAAAACAGCTGGCAGTGGGTTTGGGCAGCGCTGAGGTCTCAGTCCTGGCCATGTATTTTTGTTGGTCTGAGTCTGTCCTGTGCCACGGGCAATGGGAATGCACATTGACTACAGCTTGCACTTTCTATTTTAGTCTCATAAAAATAATAATAAAAATGAAAGCAAGGCTTGAGTGCATAAGTGTTTTCAGATATTGGACCCCTTGGGCTATATCATGTTTGTGTCTCTGTGCAATTCTGCTTGAAAAGCACAGACCCCACACGTCCAGTCTTTTGTCAGGGCCTTTGGACTCCCAGGTAAGGGAATTTGCTCAATAAATGTAACAGTGTTTTCATTAATTTTCTGAGAATTGTTATTAATTGTACTTTTTCCATTTTAATACTTTATATTTTTATTTATGTTTGTTTTGTGATCATTCATTGATATATTTTCAATGATATTCCAATATTTAATTTGAAGGTAAAGTAGAAAAGTCCCCATGCTAGTTCATTTAAAGAACATGTTATCTGCTGTCTGCTCAACACGTTTCCTGTGATGCTTCAAGACAGAGAGCCCTGTTCTGCTTTTACATTTAAGTAAATGTAAACTAGCATTTGCTAGTAAAAATACATCTCTTCTGAGGTTATTTAAAATCAGGACCTACATTTCTCACCTCTCCCTGTTGTCTCACATACAGAATCCCATCCGATACTGCTTTGCCAGAAAATGTTAGCAGATAAAGTGCAGAGCAGGTTCAGGGTATTCCTAATTCAGATTAATGACCCCATTCCACTGCCTCCTTAGCAGGAAATTAGAAACTGCTGGGAAGGAGAAAATAGCAATTCATAATGCAGTCTTTCTGTATTGGCAGTTGCACTCATTAAAGCTAGGATATTGTTTTGATATAAAATAATTGAGCCTGACTTGTTTATGGGATGTGGCTCATGGAGAATCCTCCAGAAGACTGCTGGCTCAATGTCTTCCTTAAGGGAGACCTGGCCATCCTCTGAATTCCTGCTCATAGGAAATGAATTTCTATGCAGGAGTAAAATTTTTGCCTGGGTAAATGGTCCCAGTTCAAGAGCATTTAACTCCAGTCTCGCATAGAAGTACGGAATGCTCCTTCAGAGAGTAATATCCATGCATGTCACACAGGCATGGAGTAGAAAGGAGCTCTGTGTGTGATGTGTCAGGTGAGGCTGGGCAGGGGCCAAGATATGTATGAGCTTGGATTTTCAATTTTCAGCACTGGCACTGGTAATCTGCAGTCTGCTGAAATCCTGTGTCAGGTGTATTAGGTCTCTCTTGTGACTCTGGGTTTGGCTTGTAGTCTTTAAGGACTCCACTCATCAGATACTACAAGGTGGCCCTGTGCACAGATCAGCATTGCCTTGATTAAATGCTGAGGTCAGAGGCCAGAGGTCCCTGCAAACCCACCCTGCGCACAGGCCCGCTGAGTTCTCAGCCGCTGTGTCATGGAGAAAAATGGCATTTTTTAAAAATTCTCCCAATGAACTAACATTCATTTTCTGGTGTCTCTTCCTTCTTTATTGCGTCCTAATGGGCTTCATTCCCATCACCTCTAGCCTCCTGCTTCCCACCCTGCATTTACAGTCTTGAATGGAAGAGAAGCAACTTGAACAAATCAATTAAGTTGGCCTGTCTAATGAAATGGCTGTGGTGACTTCTGAGTTTTTGCCTCTTGTTTTTTACAGGAATCTCCTATAAATCTTTAATAGCCACAATTGCTGGGCTTTTTCTGTCCATACTTAGCAAGAGCATCACATTTGGTTTGTATGGTGTCTCAGACTTAACTAAGAACATTTCATTCTTGGTCTATATTTATATATATATATTACATACATGTGTGTATTTTTACTCTTTATTTTTATATTTATGGTGGTCATTCTGCCTACTTGTTTATTTTTTTTAGCAATGGAATTTTCATAAAAGTGCTGTTCAGGAGCCATTTGGAATAACAGCTGTTTCTTAGGAGAGGGCATCTGTGCTGTTACAGTCCACAAAACTTGCTCTTGACCCTGGACTGGTCAGGGTGTATTTTTTCTCCAGTTCTTCTCATGCTGCTTTGTTTGCCCTTGGAGAAGTCAACTGGTTCAGAATCAAGTGTTAGCTGGATTATTATTTTCTTGCTCTTGCAGATGACACAACTTCTAACACAGCACCACTCTTATCAGATGAAAGTGCCATGGATCCTTTCCAAGGAATATGTGAACAATTTTAAATTCCTGTGCTGAAACTGCTTTTACTGAACCTTTCCACCTTCCAGTCTGCACTGTGTTTTCACTTTGAAGTAATAAATACATGTAGGCCTTTGGTGTCTGGTATCTTATGTGTCACTTGTTGAAATCCCAGTGAGAACCTGATTCAGCTGCTAGTGTTGTTACCCTGTAAACTTTAGTGGCATTATGGCACAATGAGAATTATCAATTTTAAACTCATCCTTCTGTGCCATTTAATTCATTGCACATAAGCATATCCAGGAGGAACAGCACAAGATTTTGTTCTTGCTTCTTCCATTGCAGAGATTATTGTGCAGTGTTTTGCCATTCTGCATCCAGAATGTGTAGAGATGGATGATAAATATGGGGAAATGATTATTTTACACACTTGGTACATTGTAGTGAGTACAATGGGTTTATTTCAGTCCCCAGGTGTGCAGTTGCTAATACAGTCTCAGAAGGAACAAAGAGGATTGAGAATAAAACAAAAGCCATCAATTGGGGGTTGTTATGGAGAGAAAGAAGTTCTCAAAAATTCTTTCAGCTGCAGCCTCTTTCTATCCTTGTGCGTTTTTTATGTGCTCTTGGTGTCTTTTAGGTGTTCTTACTACCTCAGTGATAGAAAGGCCATAATGGCTCCCTGTGGGGAATTGAAAAGCCAGGAAGTGCTGCAGAAGACACAAGCTAAGTCAGTGCTGCCACAGTGCTCACCTCTGGAGTCAGATGTGCTACTTGGAAAGCTGCATATCGTGCTGGTGCATTTGTTTGTGGTTGTTTTATTTGTGGTTGTTTTCTTTTAGTGTGAGATACCAGTAAAAGACTATCTATGCTGAGAAGAGTGGCAAGGGTGACCTCACCTCTAGTGAGATTCTGGACAATTTAATTAGTCCTTCTGCATTCAGGTTCACTGGCTCCAGCTTTTTAGTTGAAGGACTCTCTTCCTGTCTGGAATTTCCTGCAGTGCAGGCAGTAACAATTCAACTGGTTTGGGGAATTCTGTGAGCAGTCTGCACTCAAAAACTGGCACTAGGCCTTAACAGAGGAAGCACACGGCAGTGCTTGCTGAGATGGAGGGTACCTCATAGCAGGATGAAGGTGAAATAACTTGTTAAAAGCTGCTATGCATGAGTAGTGGGCCTGGGAATGATTCAGCCTCCTGATGCCAGTTCTTCCCAGTGCCTCCCAGTCTACAAACAGTGGTGTTTGACCTAACAAAGGCATAAATTCAGCAAAACCTAGATTTTGTCACCACATATCTGCCATGCCTCAGGAGGAGCTGTTCCCTTGCTTATGCCTTGGAATACTTTGGAAAGAGGCTCTCTAGATAATGATATAGTTTTGTAGGGAATAATCTAATTCTTTGGATTTTTCAGTGTCAAAAATTTCTTTAGATATTTAGGAAGAAGTCAAATAAGGATGGAAACTAACCGAGACATGCAAAGGACCACAAATAGCATGGGAGATTTTGTCAGTTTTCTTCAGGAAAAAAAGTCCTGACAACTCTGCTCAACATGTCTGACATTTACTCACTTTATGGGAGTTGGCACTGCAGAGAATATGTATTTATAGGGGTGTATTCACACGACTTTGCTTCGCACAGTCTACTGATTTAGAAGTCTAATTTAGGAGCACAGGCACTCTCTGTTGTCAGCAGAGACTAAATGGAGGTCTCTGAGTTACCCACTGAAAGGAGGCACCTTTCTCCAATGAGTTCAGAACGACCTGAGGTTCCTAATTTAGGCCCGTAAGCCATGTGTGCAGTGTGTGAGCCTTGAGTAAACAGCACTCAGGGATTAAGTCCTGGCCCTGGCACTGCTTCCCCCCACAGGCAGTGAACTCTTCAGAGATCATGGCTTGGTTAGACTTGAGTGTGGCTGAAAAGATCATCTTCCTTCCCTGCTGGATGTAGCTAGATCCGTAGGCCTCAGTGACTCGAGGGCAGAGACACACTTGCATAGGACATGCCCAAAATACCATTTATTCAGTGAGGGAAAAGGGAACTCCCTACCCAGGACCCAGCTGAGCATATTCAACTTCAGGTAGCAGGGCAGGTAGTGGCATGAGCCCCTGCATGTTGCTACGTGCACAACTGGCTACTATGGCTGTTGTCCTGGGATGAAAAGAGCTGGAAAAACAAAAAAAAAAAAGGAAGAAAATTCCACCCCAAACCATCCTGCCCCCTGCAGAAATGGAGGTTAATAAAGTGAGAACCAGAAGGGGCCTGTGAACCCCTGGCTCCTCCATCTGCTTCAGCCAAGGGCTCTTCCTGTGACCCCACACAAATTGTGGATCTCTTGCCACTTCTCCACTTCTTTGCAATGAGAATGATTTTATTGACAGAAGGTGATGTCACGAGATGGTTGTGAGGGGATGTGACTCAATGTTTGTATAATGCTTTGAAGATGAAGAGTGCTAAGTATTGTTATTTGAGATGGCAACAAAATAAATATGTTCGGAGCAGCTGTTCAAGCCAAATCCATTTTGAGTTAATCTTCCAAGCAGGAATTCAAAATCAAAGTAAAAACCTTTGCCAACTGGAACTTTACAGCTTGATGGGAAAGTTAGAAAGAAATTAATTAGGTTTTAAATAGTTGTAACTGTAATGTGATGGAGTGTGGAGTGCTCATCTACTCCTAATTGCCAGTCGGTTTGGAACTGGGAATTAAGGCTTGCTCAGGGGAAACTTTTTTTCAGAAAAAAGAAAATAGTTGGGCTGTCTTGCATGGCACACTGTATAAACTGTCAGAACTCTGAAAACATGTGCTTTTTCCACTTTACGCTGCCTTTTTGCAGTAATGCAAACCAGCAGATGTGGAAAGCAATGAAACTGCCAAATGCCACCACAGAGCTCCTTGGGGGAATTGCTGCCCCCTCCCAGACAGCTCAGCCTCTGATCCTGCCCCAAAGGGCTCCTCCAGTAGGGTTCTCCTGGCCCTGGGCAGCCTCTGCCTGTAATAATCTGGGATCAGTTGTGCTGGCTCATCAGCATCTAGTCCTGGTTGCTCATACATGGGTCCATGGCAAGAGGATTTTCCTCTTGGATCAGGGGTGTCAGTAACCACATAGCTCTTAATCCCAGTGTGATAGAGGAGAATTTGCTCCCCAGCCTTTGTGGTGGCCTTTAGCCTCTCTCCCCTCAATTTTGGGAATGCAGAAATTCCTGTGCTGAATTAGACAAATGCTTCAGTGTTCCAGCTGCAGCAGCTTACCTAAAACTCCATTAAGGACAGATGTGCTTCAAAATTATTTCTACCTTGTGATTGATGTTTCAAAATATGAGAGCAAAAATCCGCTTCCTTCACAGTCTCTCTAAAAAGGGCACAATAACACCTTCACTTCCCAGGAGCAGTGCTGAGCCCAGACTGTTTGCAAAACACTTTCAAGTCCTGGACTTAAATTAGCAAAACTCAGCTATTTTTACCTCCCAAAGACCTGCCCCTTTTCAGGAAATGTACGTTTGATTTAGCATTTTTCCTGATGTTCAAAGGGGACTTGGATGTGTCTCTCAGACTCTTGTGTTTGATGAGATTTGTGCATGTGAAGCACCTTCATAAGACAGTTATTCATTGCTTCTCACTTTGAGTGAACACACTGTTTTCCAGCTAAACCATCCTGTTTGAGTTTTGCTGTCCTGTGCTGAGGTATGCCTTCAGATCTCAGTTTTTGTTTTCTTAATACTTTTGAAGTTACTTGTTCCTAAAATACAACTCTCAGTAAACATTTCAGTGCTTTAATTTGGCTTAAATTTACACTTGAATAATAAAGTTCCAAAATAGTTTTATGAGCAAATAAAAATATGATGGCTGTGGGAGCCTTTCTTTTTGATATCTTTTAGTTATGTTAAACTCTGTACTCAAGTAACTGCCTTATAAACAGCTTTATATTGCACTTGATTTCAAGTCATTGGAACAACGTTCCATAATGTGTTGCAAATGGCAGGACATTATGTGCCCCAGTTTCTGCAGCCAGAATGAACAAGGTCACTGGAAAGATGGGTGATAAAAGTGGACATAAAAAAGATAACCTTAAATCTAAACCCTCTATATTACAAGTAATAGAACAAAGTAAAGAAAAACAACCCCCCCCCAAAATCCCAAAAACCCTCATATTTTTTTCTTCTCAGAAGCAATGAGCCAGCTCAATCCTGGTGGCTGAAATGCTTTTTCTTATCATATTCCAAGTAAAATTTTTATTTCCTTTAGAGCTGTGCTTGCTGTGACAAAAAATGATTGCATAAATAATTTTCCCTCACCTTTGGAAAGCTGATTCTCTCTGAGAATCAATTAGTTAGCTGTCAGAAGAAAGCCTAGATCATATATTCTGGAATACTTAGTGGGCAGAGAGTGTTGAAACACTTATGGCAAATGTTCATTACTTGAGGTCTGACAAAATTAAAAGTGCAGCACAGGACTGACATTTTTTCTCCCTTCTGGAGAGAAACCTGTATAATTAGATGCTTCTATTTCTTTCTGAGTTGTAAATCTTTTAGATATTTATGAATGTTGCCATCAGCTACAAAAATGGGAAATAGCAGAAAATTTGGTCAGTGCTTACATGCTATTTTGCAAAATCTTGATTGCAAAAATGTCATCAAGTCATTAAAAGATATACATCTTTATTATCTTGAAAACCTTGGTATTTCAAGTGCTTTCTGAAACACTTCCAGAAACTTATGAGGCCTAGTTCTACATAGTGCAGCCTCTTATGCCCTTCCCAAAAAATAAACTTCAACCCACCGATGAAATACCTTGCCTGAGAAGTTTTGACAGAAAATAAAGCATTGTTAACTAAGGGGCATGTGTGCCTCCTTTGTGTGGGCAGTGTTTGGGGTGTCAGCTGTTTGGTGATCATATGTTTTAATTAAGGCAGGGCACAGTGATGTGTGCACTTTATCTGAGCATGTCCTCCCTTGTAAGCCTAATGAACTTAGCCCCACAAGCAGGAACAAGCCTGTCAGGTCCCTTTGCCAGCAGACTCTCGTACAGATCACTGAGCAGAGAGGGTGAGATGGCATCACTCAAGAGAGAGAATTATCCAATCCTATAGAAATGCAGCTACTGTTCTTAGACTCTAAGGTGGGGCATATTTCCTCCTACCCTCCTGTGAGGAAGGCAATGCACTGGGGGAAAAAGATGTTCCCAGATGCATTTCTAGGAAAAAATGCTTTTGGAGGTGGCTATGGTACTCAAATTCTGCCTTTCTGAGTGCATATTTTATCAGCTTTTTATGAGCTACAGCCGGATGGACTGTGATCCTTTTGGGAAATGTCCCTTGGTTTTATTTCATCACAGTTTGAGAGCCGTAACCATGAGTTACTGTGCAGTCACCTTTACGTGCACTACACCACACTAAAAGCAAATTGCTCAAGTTTTGGGTTTTATTTTTATTTGATTTGATTTGATTTGAACAGACTTTCTTGACTTAGGCACAAGAGAAGAGAGTGAGGTGGCAGTTTCTACAAGGGTGGTCCCAACTGTTATAGCTGCAGTCAAGGATCAGAATTTTTGTCCTTTCCCTGCCTCAGCCATGGCTCACTGTCACTGAGACAATTCACCTCCTCTTTCTGAGTTCACATTCACAGGGATTTCTGTCTGACACAGTGTGATAGCGTTGACTCCTGGTGGTGCTGAGGGAATGATGTGTAGCTAAAGAAAAGACTTGGACCAGGAATCCTGTTCTGATTTAGGAATCTGTTCAGGAATCTGGTCTGATTTACATCTGCCTGTAAGCCATGCCTGAGCTTCCTTCCTCTATCAAAGGATACAGTAATCCTGGATTTATACATTAAGGAATCCCTTCAGTGGGTAACCTCAAAGTGGCCAGTGGTACAAAATGTCATGTGCAACGTCCATACACAAGAACGTAGTCTGTGAAGGGAAACCCTGTAAAATGTCAGGAGATTCTTGGGAATCACTGATACCCGTGGAAGTGGTTCTTTGTGTGTGTCACAAAAGGCACTGGCCTTTCTCGGGAGAGGCAAAAGGCACTTTCTCTGGAATCGCTTTCTGTGGTGCCATTGCCTCTTTGCCAGTGCCGGGAGAGGAGGCTGGAGGCAGGCGCAGGCCTAGAGGCGTGCGATGCTCCAAAGCGCCGTTAAGGACCACGGCCTGAGGTGAAGCCCCTTTTTTCTGTGGAGATCAAACAGGAGAGGGTCTCAGGCGGCCGGGGAAGGGTTGATGTACATATTTGTATAATTTGTGTGTATTTTATACGTGCCAGTATCCACTCGGGCCGGCGCTCTCAGCCACCACCTGTGTGCGAGCGCCACCTGCCGGCCGCACTGCCCCTCTCGCCTTTTTCCCCGCCGCCCTCCCCGCCATTTCCCCCGCCACTTTCTGTGGCACCCAGGGATGAATCGTGAGGGGATTTGGTTGAGGAGGGAACCGCCCGGGCAGGCTGCAGGTATTTTGAACTGTGGGCGATGTCCACATGCCGTGTCACATGTCACCCGCATTTATCCCGCCTTATTTTTAAAGTTTCTCCAAGGGAGAGCTAAGCTCTCAGCCCCAGAGGAATTATCCTCTGCGCTCTGGGGAGATTCCCCCTCAGTGGAGATGCTCTGTCATCTTTCACTGTCTCTGTTAACACCAGCAGGGATTTCTTTTAAGGCACCCTGTTCTCCGTGAGCAGTTACTCCCATACAGGGCTGCCCTCCCAGTGATCACAGCCTTGGTCTGTGGTTTGTGGTGCTGGAAAGTCACACTTTGTTCCAGCCCTCTCTGATGGGAACACACGGCCAGAAAGGTTTGGATTTGCCATCTGTACCCTGTGGGCACAGCTGGCCTGAAGCAGGTAGCCCTCAGTCCAGGGGTCTGTGTGCTAGAGATACATCCAGAGGGTCCTGGAGAGCTGAGCCATCCTCTCAGATCCTTGTGCATTTTACATGGCACTCACCCCATGGAGCACTTGGAGTGACCAGCTTCATGTGGGCACATCTGGGTAGGTGGCAAAAGCTGAGGAAGACAAGTCTGGGTTAGCATTTCTTATCAAAGGCAGGTACAAGGAAAGTTTATTTAAGCTGTATTTTACTTACCTATGTAAAAACCAGAGAGGAATATAGCTCTTGGCCCCTCAGTACAATTATGTTTTATCTGATTATTTATGTCTAATTTTTGCCATTTTAGTGCTCATATTAATTATTTTTGAAAATTTCAGTGAATAGGTCCAGGGGTTGGTTTGTTTATCCCCAAGTGATGTTCACTAAATAACAAATCCACGCTGTTCACTGAGCTGACTGAAGTCACTCCACTGCTATTTCCCTACTTCCCATGCAATACTTCTCATGGACAGATGAGGCTGCTGTGGAATTGGTTATTTCAGGTGGGGGAGTGATATTTAGGGAAGTGTCCCCTCCCTGCTAGATACTTGCTGAGGGCTCTGACAAGCCTTGACACAAGCAGTTACTCCTGCCTGGCTTCTTCTCGTCTAGGTCACTATAAAGTGGAATAACAGAAGGTTGGTTGCCCTTGACAACTGCTTGGAGGCTTTAGGTGATGCTGAAGGTGACCACCAGTTTTGCAGTGTGACACCTACACCAGTGCTTCTCTGTTCTGTGCCAGTGTCACCTCGCTGCCACGGGCACATCCAAACTTTGGTTTTCATTTAGAGGGCGCTGGGCTGCCTTGAGAGCTGCTTCTCCCTTCTGCCAAAACATTCCTGCCTGGACTGCTCCTGCTGTTTTTTACCATAACATTAAGCTTGTAGATATTAAAGCACTGTCAGTTGAAATCCCTGGCTCCACGACTGACTTTCAAATTTGTAGTCTGGCCTTAACCTTAGCAAATGCTTATTTAGGTTGTTTTGCAAGTGTGTGATTGAATGATATCACCAAATTTCTGGCTAATCAAGAACTTTCCAGAAGTAAACAATAAATGGGAATAAAGCATATCCTTGAGGTAGATTTTATGTACAAAACCCTGACCATTAGCAATCTCATTTTCAGTAATGAGATAAAAAACACAGAATCAGCTTTTAGGATCAAAGATACATCTTGTTCTACACATAACAACACATGGTATGCAACGATGATGTATAACAAGCAGCACACCTGACACCCCCTCAATGAAAAGCACTGTCTCCAGGCAGAACTGTTTGGTACTCTCATAAATGAAAAAGAAAATCAGGTTGTATTGTCCCAAGAAAGAGCATCTAGTTAGAGCAGACTAAAATGTTATTTTTCCTCAAGGGAGCATATTGAATGAACCTCATTATTCTCTTGATAATGGACAAAAACCTTCTTTATTATGTAAACTTTATGCCCTTTCATAGGCATTAATAATGCTGGGGGTGTGTGGGTGGGAGAGCAGGTGGGTAGGAGTGCTAAATGGAAAAGCAAAAAGCAGAGTTATGAGGCTGTAATTTCATACGAAGTATTGCTCTATACGATACCTCTTGGCTTTGGAACATTTTTTTAGAAGATAAATACTTTGCATTTCCTGCAGTCTTCAAGTTTCTGCTGTATTTTGTGACTGCAGTATTTCTGAAAGGCAATGGGAAGATGATAGCTTAGAAAAGCCCTTATTTATCCCAATGATAATAAAGTACGGTACCAACAGCAGTGGAAATTTCCTTGTGCTCTGGGCCGGTGCCTGAATCTTGTCTAAAATCATCTCCTAGGCTCAGAGCAATATCCCTCTCCAGCTCTCCCAAGCCTCCTGTGATGGAACTCATTACTGTTCTTCCAAAACCACTTTCTCATGCTTTAGAAATTGGGTGGTTTTCCCTCATTATCCTCTTCAGAGTTCACAGAGCAATAGTGGCAGCAGAAGTTGCTGCACACAGGTATGGATTCAGGGGGATTCCTGGGATGGGCTCCATGTCAGAGTACCTGGAACCCTTCCATCTTCTGTTTGCTTGGAACGTTCTGTCATTGAATCTCATTCCTACACTGTGGCTACCAAATGTTTCAGCTTCACAGCTTTGGCTCATGTGGCAGTAATGGCCCTGAAGGCTTTTTCCAATTTCAACCTGTTTGCCTTACTAATGTTATTATAAAATTGTGAAATATTCCCCACAGTTACTAGTAAGGGTTTAGGACTATCCTGTTCAGGAGAATTCCAACGAGAATTTCCATTCAGGGTCCAGAAAACTTTATTAGCACAGTTCTTTCATCCACAGTGTCCAGAAACACTTTTATGAAGTGATCAGATTGAAACTTGTGTTCGTAGTTGCACAGGTTTTTTCACGGCAGAAAGTAAAATCCAGTGAGCTAGAAAATTCACTATATAGACCTCACCAGCCAGTTTCTGTTTAAATTAAAGAAAGACTCTATTTTAAAGAATAATAACATTATAAAAAATAATTAACACGAGAATGAATATTTGCAGCGCTATTAGTCAGAAGCAGGAGAGGTAATGAGCAAGATTAAAATCAGTGCTGGCCTTTCCTGTTAAAAGTTTATGAGCATTTAATGAATTTAAATGGGAAAAGGAAACTGATAATTGAATTATTCGTAAGAACTTTATTCAGCAGGGTTTGAGGGATTGCTGTTGTTTTTCACTGTTGTCCTCCCCTTTGTCACCTCAACCTGTGCACTAGGAGCACTGGATCTATATTTATTTATGTAATCGGGCAAACATGAGAACTGTGCTATTGATTGCATTGACTGGAAACATGTAACCAAGACCAAAAAAAGGGGACTTGTAACAGGAATCATCTGCTCAGAGATTGCTACAGCCTCCTAAAGAGTTAGAATGGAGCAAAGAAGTCATTTGAAAGAGGTAACTGTGTCAGGCTGGAGAAATGCTTTTGTCCCTCCACACATGTAATACTCGACAATTATATGGGGACTTGTGAGAGAAAGAGATTCCTACAGGAAACTCTGGCTGGCCAATTTGCACTGGTCCATAAAAGAAGGCAGAAAACAGCAGAGCAAAGGCAGGTTCAGCCTACACAACTAGCAGGGAAAATGCTGCAACATGAATTAATTTTCATTAAAAAGATGCGTGGAGCAGCAGGAGGACAAACTGCAAGTCTCTGCAGATAGAAAGGGCAGTGGGAGGAAGGCACCAACAGGGAAAATGCTGCAAATTGGTGTTTTGGAGAAAAGGCAAACGCATTCACCCTGTCAGCTGTGGGAGGTTTCTGTTTTTTGCAGGCTGTGTGTGGTACCTAATGCGTGTGGGTCCTCGTGGCTTTGGGGATAGTTAGTTTGGGTTGGTTTTAGTACCTGAAAACCCTCAAAAACTTTTGCAAAAATCTAACAGCTGTGAGTTATCCAGAAATTGACATCCCTGCAGATCAGTGGCCTGTAAAAAAACCCAGAAGGAACCTTTCCCTTCTCACAGAGGTCAATCCATTTGCCACAAAAACAACAGATGTTGAAAGGAAGTAATTTTAAACTGTGAGGTTTAAATTGGCAGCAGGGAAAGACAAGTTGGCAAAACGTGTCTTTGTTTTGTGTTTCTGAAAGCCTCAGTTCCTCCTAGTGGGAGACTTCCATGTTTGCCCCCTGCAGAGATACACTTGCATTTCATTTAATCTGCTGTGGTGCAATCAGAAGGCTCTGACTAAAAGAAATGTCATGTGAAGCAGATCCAGAGCAGTTGGCCTGTGGAGAGCTCTGCACTGCTCTGCTTTTAGCACTAGAGGTGATTTTTGAGGTGCATCAATGAGGGCTGCACTCACCAGGTATCTGGTGGGGGTATTTGCCATGTGGGAAGAAGCAACGGGATTTGGTCCCTGGAACTTCCCAAGTATAGCTTTTCTGTCTGGGTGTGAGTGCTCCAGTAGCTGCAGGAACTTCACAATACCCCTGTGCATGAGCAAAGCTTAAGGAAAAAGAGATTATAGTGACACGGATCTGTGAAAATAGCTAAAAAGGCAGAATTTCAGGGACAATTTCAGAGCAGATGTGAGTTCTCACTGAGTGTACAGGACAGTTTTGAAGCTCTATAATTGCTTTCTAATAAGTTATACAGGATCCTTTCTAATTATTACACACGTGCAAAGAAGTGAAAAGTGTTTTGTAAATGTAGTGGTCAGAGAAGGAGAGTAATTGAAATGTTAGTTCTAATCATATGCTATGCTCATGCATTGGTTTTTTAATTCATGTTCTCCATTAATTAGTTAATGCCTCTAAAGCTCATTGAAGATAGAAAATGCTAGAAATTACTATGGACTATTGTTACTATCATTATCCACTAAGTTTAATTAGTTCTTATACATTTTAAGTGGATTATTGAGATGTAAACTTGGCAAGGATAATTTCATACCAGCAGCTGTCCTCAGAATCCTGGCGAAGTGAGCAGCTGTAGTGCCCATCCATACAGATCAGGAGATTGCCTTGTTTGTGCAGACTGATAGAGAAATCTCCTTAGATTTGTCCTACATGAGCATTGCATCTGATGGCTGTTCACTGTCCCCAAAAATGCTCCTTGTTTAGGCCCCGGCTGGCACACGTTCAGCCCGGCCTGGTGTTGGTATTGCTACGGAGGGACATGGCACGGGGCTGAGCAGTGATTTACGTCCTTGAAAAATGAGAAACAAGAAGACTAAAGCACAAAGATGAGAACGATTCTCAATTTCCCTGTTGGGCCAGCACATTTCTGTCACCCTTTGAAGAAGGGGAGTTGTCTTTAAAGCAATAGTATCTTTAAGAGGATCTGGTTGTAGTTCTGTTTTCTTCCTATTTCTGTAATCATGATGAAACCCTCTGACTTTGTAGTTCGTTCTTGTCTGAACTTTGGAAGGTTGTATGGAAAATAACGGTTTCTATTCAGCTTTATTTATTTATTTATTTATAGCTGCTTTTGAGAGAAACATCAACACCTCATCCTCTTGGAAGAAAACCTCTGGGAGATTTTCCTTTCAATTTGGTCCAAACTGCTTCCCCCCGCCCCTGTGACAGGTCAGGGATATTCTGGGTTTGCGGAAAGTTGAAGAGTCTAGTCTTCAGTTCTAGAACTTGCTTTATTTCCAAAAGTAATTTCTCAGCTTCACATCTTCCCATGGCTGTTTGCAACAGGGCTCTGTGTTCTGCATCTTTTCCAAATGTTTTGATTTTAATGCTTATAAGAACCACTGTTAAAAAATCTCCCACAAAAATAAAAAAGGCATTATAGTGGAAAAAAGAATAAAAACACATTTGCTCTTTTTTAAAAAGACATTTATCAAAGTTCAGTCAGCTGGGATTTTCTGACACATGGCTGGCTTGCAAAATTCTCTTTAACGTTTTTGCATTTTTGGCAACATAAGGAAGTAGATTACTGCAACTGTGTGAGGATTTTAGTTGACAAGGGAAAAAAGTAGGCAATGTGATTTTTTTTCCCTAAATATTTTTTGTTAGCTATTTCTCTCTTCTGATTTTGTTTCTGTCATTTTCTTTATCTAACTGTCATCCTGCTTTTAAAAAGAGATAAAGACCAAGGCTGGTAAGAAGTAATTGAGCAGCTTATGAGTCCAGGACTCCTTGCAAATAATGGAGAATGATGTTTTGGAGCCAGTGAGTTTTGGAACAACTTCTAAAATATCTAAAATATGGAGGTCTCTGCCTCCATAACACTGAATTCCTATTGAAAATTAGTGACATTTGTTTCCTTTCATAATCATAACTTTCTGTCAGTCAGTTCTGGGGTCTTAAGTAGAGTGACATCATATGCCGAGTCCTTCAGGACTGATCCCAGTTGTCTCTATCCACAGATATTACAAAGTTACAATCTGTTCTTTAGCCTTGAAGAGCACTGGCTGAGTCAGCCTAGCAAATCTCACTTCTGGGTTAGATCCTCCTTTATTTCACACGGTGCTGAAGCTGCAAGAGTTCCCTATGGAAAGACCTTTGTGCACGTTGTTTTTCTAATGTTACAAACAGAGAAAATGCTCATCCCCTGAAGATTGGGGGTTGGGGTTTTTGGTGTCTAATATTTCCTTGTTGGAAACAATTGTTTCGACTGCAACCTATCAGTTTGTTTTCAGAACCACTTGCCCTGGGCATTTTTCATAGCTCAGCTGTGACAAAATGTACAGCAATGAGATTCTCTTTACTCTCCTTGTGTATTCCAAACATTATGGTGTGTGTCATCCCAAATTCCTGGGAAGTGACTGAGGTCAGCAGGATTTTTCTGGCCGTTCTCAAGGAATGGTTTGTGCTTTACTTGATTAAATCTTATTTCTTGGAATCACTAAGTTGCCTTCTCTCTGTTTTAGCTCTGTTTCATTCAGTTTAGAATATCACTCTGGTCTGTCATGCCTGTGGCTGTGCAAGCCATACACAGGTATTTTCCCTATCGATGAATTCCTGCTCCACTTAAAAACTCAAGCCAAAAACCCCCTCACTCTGGTGCCCAGTTTCCTGAGTTCATGCATTTCCTCTGGAATTGTTTAAGTAGTAATAGCTCAAAGGAGGATGCTTAGAATAGAAATTGTCATTTGGGTGTTCTTTTTTGTTTTTCTGTTTCTTTTCATAAGCAAATAGACCAAAATCTCCAATACTGCGCACATCGTTGCAGCATAGTGTTGTAATGATACAGCATGTAACGCTAAGTTAGCACTAGATAGAGTAGTTCACTTACCTAATATATTGAACACAGCCTAATTAAATATTTAGTGGATTTTTCCCATTGAGAGGAGTCAGCAGAATAACTAACGAGTGTGTTCCTAGAGATGAAAGTTGCAGAGGAAGGTGATCTGTGAGGATTTGTTGTTCATTCAATAACCTCATGAGCTGCCTTTCCAATTACTGTGTACCTTCCTTCCAAGAGGGGCACTGCATACATTAATATGTAGATGCATATTTCAGTGGCCCCAAATCAGTGAAGAATTTCAAAGTCTAGCTGCATGACATGATGGTAAATGTTCAGTTGATTACTGTTTGCTGAACTGACAATAAAGCAGTGGTTTGTGCCTTCCTTAGTTAAACGTGAGTGCAGCTTTGCAGTGAGAAATGCCCACATATTAAATGGGACACTCAGATTTTACTAATTCTGTCTCTTTCCTTTGCAGGAACCAGAGGTCTAAAGGTGTGTCCTGTAAAGTCTAGGTGCACTGTGTTTTTATGGACTATATTGAGGACAGTCCTATCCTTTAGTGGTCCTGTAGCCCGAGCTCCAAGGGGTTCCACTCCATGGCTGGGGGTCTCGGATGCTACGGCACTACAAATAAATAAGTGAGGCTCAGTGTGGATAATACACTGCAGACTTTTTTCCCTCCAGAATGGCATTGTCAGAGCCAATAATTAATTAATTTATGGAGCCATTGGGGTCTGCACAGGGCTGGACCAAGTGAACAGTTTATTAGCAGGCAACTTCCTTCTACAGTTCTGTAGTTTCCAGCTCATGTGAAGGCAACGACTTTAGATCCAGCTGGGCTTTAATTCCAGCTAAAACTTAGAACTCCACTAGGCATTGTGATAGTTTTACTGCCATACCATAAACTCTCCTTTTCTGGGCAACTTTTCTTGTTTTTCTCATAAAAAACCCTAATCTGTAGATGGCAATTAAAAAAAGAAAAAGGCAAAAGGTGTCTGCTGTTCTCGTCAGACTCTATGTTCACCGGACCCTCTCACTGACATTGTGAATGAACCCAAAGGGCTCTGAGCACTGGCTCCTTCACCCATGTTATTGCCGTGTTCCAACAGAGCCCTGTGAGGAATTGCCAGTGAGCTGGAGACCCAGGATTTGCTCAGATGTGAGATACAAATCCTAAGAAATACTGCCGTTGTTTTTAAACTGCTGGAGCGGCAGAGGGAATGCACTCAATAGGAAGTGCCATGTTCTATTAGATAAGCTCTGAATACTTCGCGTCACAAGAGCCCAAACATTGGAGGGTTTTGTTGTTGTTGCTGTTGGGTTTGTCTTCTGTTCTTTTCCTTTTGTTTGTTTGTTTTTTAATTAAAAAGGAACAGGAAAAAAAAACCCCAGTTTTAAAGAATAGGAATAAGGAAATGGGAATTATCAGAGCTGCAACTGGTATAAAGGAAATTAATGTTATCACAGCCACATCTGCTGGAGAGATTGTGTTACTCCTGCTTTTGTGTTTGTGTTGTGACTGTGTTACTGCTGCTTTTTATTATCTAAAAGTTAAAGGGCTTTTGTCTTGGAATTCTTTCTTACAGCAAGAGCTATGCAGAGCTAAGCACGCCTCAGATGAAGCCTGGGTTAGGGCTGGCAGGGCAGCATTGCAGGTTAACTTGTCAGGAAATGAGCTTTTCCTGAGCTGCTGTCCTGGCTCTGGAGCCCAAACAAGGAGGGACATTGTGGAAAGCAGCACGCCAGATCTGTGGTCTGGCCACTGGCTGTGGAAAGTGCTGAGATGGACTTGGGCTTGCAGTGAGGACATGAGACTGATGTGGACTGATGTGTAAATGTCTCCTGTGGGTGTTCCTTAGTTTTAGGCTTTTCTTTCATTATTTGGTTTCCAATTTTCTACTCAAAGACCCATGCTTGGCTGGATGAATGGTTTTGTTTGTATTTTTAAACCAGACTAGTATTTAAAGTGACTCCAGGGAAATCTGCAAAATAATCTAATTTTGCTTCTCTGTAGATAGGTAATCCTATAAAAATGTGAAAGGATGGGAAGTTTGGATAATTCGTAAGTCCCTGGAATTGTTTCCCACTGAGCTGCACTCTGGAAGTGGTCCGTGAAGCAGCAAGAGACAGGGAGAAATTGGCTTCTGCAACAGACCACTGGTGTCTCTGTGACAAAGTATGTGGTGAATAAATAACCAGTGATTTCACAACAGAGCCCACAATACTGCAGGCAAAACCTGAAATTTTGGGAGATCTGTTGAAAATTACAAAATCCTGCCCTACCAAGGAAGGAGCTGGATATAAAAGGCCATCACATAACCATGAGTCAGCCAGAGTGAGTGAATGGGTGACTGATTTAAATGTTTTTTGCTAAATTAAGATGATTCTAAATGAAAAACTTTTACAAAGCCTTGGAGGTCTGTCCTGTTGTAGATTAGTTTTACTTAGCACATATAGCTTTATAAAAAATGCAGTGAGTAATCACTTTTTGTAAAAAGGTTTTATTTACAAGTATCAATAATGCCTTAACCTTATTCCAATGCTTGTGCTTACTAAGTTTGTTATAAATGCTTAAAGCTTTATTGATGTCTTAGAGGAGGACAGAAAGTCTCCATGTCTGTAGATACTGTGCCAGTATTTGCCATTCTTCCGGGGCTGGATGACCAAAGGATGATGCTGTAGGACATGCACCTTGTCGCACTCCCCACCATATGGGCAGGTACTTTTTTTCCATCAGCAAGAGTGGAAAGAAGCATCTGGCCCCTTATTAACTCACTAATCAAGTATGAACAGGAAGCAAAGTCCAGTGTTACCCAAGTGAGGAATGGAAGCACAATTAAAACAACCCCACAGATGCTCTGGTTATGTGTCTGTGTTGGATCCCAGCCAGAACAAACTGTCAGCTCTGCAGAAAAGTTGCCAAGCCCTCCACAATAAAATCAACCCCATAAAAATGTTATAATTAACGATTTCCCTCTAACTTCTATGGATGCCTTTAAGTTATTGTCTCAGGAATGTGTTCTGCTGAGTTGGAAAAGTGCCTGTTTCCAAATATGATGTTGTCTCTAAGGATCAGCCATCAGCCTACTTGTTTAACCTTGGGCAGTTGTAAAGCATATTCATTTACATGAACCTCACTGAGATGAACAGGCAGGTTCAGGAGCATGTGCCAACATCTGCAGAAGCAATTTCCCTGTTAGTTTGAGTGGCAGTATCTTTTCCTGGCTCAGGAGAAGGTCTTTTCCTTACCCCCTTGGAGTAATCCATGACTTGGGGACCCTGGGTTTGTCCTGGAGGAAGGACACACAAGTCTGCAATTGAAATAAAAGGCAAAGTGCCTACGTGAGACCTTCCTGGACTTTTAATTCTATTACAGATTCCAAGTCAAAGCTGTAAGTCTGGCTGAGCCACAGGCACTGCCTAAGCTCAAGCAGGATGTGCCCATTGCTCTCCACTCCTCTCCTCTGGGGCACCTTTGGTGGCTGTCCTGAGTCAGCATGTGTTTTGTCTTCTCCAAATGCAGGCTTCTGTCAGCAGGGATGGACTTGCTCCATCTCCATCCCTGGCCTTGTGTGTTCCTTCCACCTCCCTTGCATCCCATACAGCTTCTGTGAGCCAGATCAGTGCAGTCATCCTTGGGAAAAACAGTTATTATTTGTAAGTGGTAGATTTTAATGTTATTTTTTCATTGACTCACGAAGCTGATCCAGCTTACCACACACTTGCATGGTCACTGGACCATAAGGAAGGTGTAGGTGGCAGCAGGAAGAAGTTCACAGAAAATTTTGCTTTGTGAGAATTTCTGAATTTTGAAATATGGAGGTAAACTTCTCAACAATTTCAAGAAGTAAAAACTTTTTATGTAGTTAGTTTTGTTAGAGAATATATAGAAACTATTTACCACAAGTAATTAATTAAAGGGGTTTAAGTTCCAACCTCTGAAATTTTAAAAAGCTCAATGATGAATTCAAGCTGAGCTTCCACCATCTCTTCAGACTATTAATTTGAAAACACTTTTTCTAGTTTTCTTTTACATTTTCTCTTAGTTGGAAATACATGAACTTCTTTTTCTCTCAAAAGTATTTCTGGGATGAGAAAAGCACGTTGCCTGGTTTGGTTTGCTCAGAGTTGGCCATTTACTTTTACCTGTGGTCAAGTCAGGAGCAAAGGACGAGGATTTCATCTGTAAATGCTTTGAGTACAAAGGTGTCTGTACTGAAGGAGTTTGTTTGTGGCCAGCTTCAGCTAGATAGCACTGTCCATAATATCCTCTGTGCAATGGAAGTAGGCATGCAATGAAGTAGGAAATAATGTGTGGATGGCCTGGTGTCAGACTATTAACTTTCATATGTACCAACACTGCATGAACACTGCTGGAGACTCCATTAGGAAAAACTGATCTACACTGTATTGTAAAATACATTATCTAATTTCTGCTGGTACAGTGACTACAGGAGTGGCAGTCAGGGCTGGAGAGTGAATCCTATGATGGTAAAAGAGCTGGAGGAGAAGTGAATGGATCCTGTGGCCAGTAAGTGCTGGCATGTCTGGCACTGACAGCAGGGATTTGGGTTTTGTGACCACGGGACCATCTTTGAATGTCAAGGAGTGTTAGGAAGAGGTGGGATCCACCCAGCCAAATGAGGAAAAAGTGTTTTTGCCGATGTGCTGGCAAAGCTGCCGAGGAGAACTTTAACCTAGGGATGGACCGAGAGAGCTGATGACAATGACACAAATGAGGCAATAATTGACCAGACCTGGTAGGAAAGAGATGCATGGCTAGGGTACTGCCATGGTGGAGAGAGGCTCTGTAGGGCCAGGATGGGAAGGCAAAGAAGGTAACTGTCTCCTTGGTTAGGGATGGGAAGGTGTGGAGCTCTGCCCAGGGACAAGGGATGAGCCAGCAGAGAAACAAACAGGCTGCACTGGAGAGCTGCTGATGTTGGGGATGCTGTGTTGGGTGTCAGCTGCAGACACATGATTGATGGGAAGAACATCTAGAAGCAACTGTAACTAAAATTACTTGAACTTTTCATTTTTAAAGCTCTCTCCACTTCTTTCCAATCTGGGAATGACATTTTTCAAGTCTGAACTCCTCTCAAAAGTATTTTTGGAAGGTCTGAACAAAAACAGTTTAGCCGTCTTTGTGTAAAATGACTGCCAGGCAAGTACTTGGCTAAGACATATTTTTGGCAGAGAGTTATTGAACAGCTTTAGGGCCTTTTTGGAAATGTCCAAGAGTTTTTAAAATCATCAGATAATTATTACTGGTTATGGTAATCCTTAGAGACTCCGCCCAGCAGTCAGAGACTTGAGGGGGAAGGTCTGCAGGCAGCAATGAACAGCAAGTCCTTGAGGATATGCTGGAGAAATTTTCCAGCAACAATTGCTAGGTATCTGCATGTCCAGGGGTGGGCAGGACACAGCAGTGAAAATGTTACGAAGCTGGCAAAACGGGGTCAGCTATGGAGATTTAATTTGCTGCGGATCCATATTGCTGCTGGCATTTGGCACCTGGTGTGAAGGAGCTGGAAGGATGGACAGGGACTGCCATCCCCCTTGCCACTGGACAAAGCCTGCAGCAATCCCAGCACTGCAGTCTCCAAACTCATTTGCCCAGATTCTCCATTTCAGGCTGTGAATGAGAATTATTCAAGGGAGTATTGCAAAAATGGAGCTTTAGTGGGAAAATTAGAATGGTTGTTTTGGGGCAGTTGTCCTCACCACTGATGCTAAAGCCCAGGAGTGGGGAAGTACTTGGCATTTGGGCAGTGAGGTAGACTGTCTAAAAGGAAAGTTTTAAACTTGCCAGGAGTTGCACTTCCCACTCTGGTTTCGATCTTGTTACACAAGCTTGAGTGAATGTGAAATTAGATCCTCTCCTTACAGAAGCGTTCCAGATTAGTTTCACTTGATACGTTTTTGCTTCCATTATTAGAGCTACATTTGTCCCAGACATTTGAAGTTTGAACTACTTCCAACGTCTGTACTCCATGAATTCCCCTATCTCACTGGTGCCTGCACAATACTGCTGTGCCTCCTGAAGACACAAATGTGGAGGCGCTTCATATTTGTGGGGAACACAGTGCTCCTTGGAGCTGTTCCTCTCAGATCTGTGCTTTCCATGGCTCCTCATGATCAGAGGCTGTGAAATGCTGCTCCAGAGAAACACTGGTAGCATTGAAGCAAGTGCACACTCCTCCCTGAAACTTTTGAATTAAAAAGTTTTTGGACATTTTTCAGTTAACTGTTTCTTAAATGGATGGAAATTAATTTGAACTTTTAAAAATCCAACATCATGCGACCTTTCAACTTATACACTGATGAATTAGGAGAAGAAAAGCCTTTGTTTATTGCTGCCAAGATGTTATTTTTCAATTACATTAAAATGAAACATATTTGGGTATAAAAGATGACAGCTCCTCTTCATGGCCTCTTACTGTATTTTTGCTCTGTCTGGTCAGATGCTTTTATCTCAAGCTTTGTTCTTTGCAGTGGGAAAAAAATCAGAGGATTTAGGAGAGTGATAGAGTTTGCAGAGAAAATAAAATTTTCACACAATACTTGGTGCTGCTCAGGAAATGGGATTTCATGCTGGCAAAGCTCTGTGCTTGGTTGGAGCTCTTGTTGACAGTGATAGGCTTTGGGGTTCCTCCTGCAGCTGAGCCAACATGCCACCCTCCTGTGGCACAGGTATTCCTTGGTATAGGGACAGAGGATCCTAAGCAGCAGGCTGGACATCTGGGAGCAGCTCAAGTGGGGTTCCCATGCCAGGACCCATCCTGGATGGAATCAGAATGTCTGGCATGGGCCTGGGGGGCTGGCAGTACATGGAAAATGGATGAGCTGAAAGAACATCTCTTTGTGACTATTGGGAACACATGGAGGACTGGTGTGGTGAAAAGTCGAAGTGTAGCCCACAATCGATAGGAGCAGGAGAACTTTTGTTGTGGTCAATTAAAGCTGGCAATTCAAGGAGAGGATTAGCAGTAAGAACAAATGAAGTGTTTGATTTAACCATTCTTATAGCAGCTTTTAAATAGGTCTAAGAGCAGAAAATAATCCTTGGTCTGGTCCTCTGGCATTGGCAGGAAAATGCCAAGGGAGCCGGCTGGGACAGCGATATGGGACAGGTTCTGCAGCTGCCTGTGCAGAGCCAGCTACAACCTCGTGATCTGCCAGTGCTGGCATTAACTACTTCAATTTTCCCTTCAAGAACAAGAAACCTTCTTTAATCCTACATAATTCTAAAATTGCAGATCTGGAGGTAGGAAGGGCCCATTAACCGAGGCAGCCTCCTCTGCCCGCAAGGGAATTGTTCAGGGGGAACTTTGTGAATCCCTTTGAAAAATAGAGATTCAACCAATTACTCTCCTAATAGTTTCAGTTCATCCACCTCTGCCTCTGAGATCTGTAGTCTCATCTTTCTTTGCAAGCAGCGTGAATGGATTATCAAGTTTCATTCTCAAATCATCTGCAAGGCAGATTTACGCAGATTCTTTGTATTTCTAAGCAAGTCGGGGAATATGGGTCTCTTGCTACACTGCGGCTGAATATTCTTAGGGAAGGTCTATAAGCAGCCCAAGCCTAATTCCTGTGAGGGGTTTAGCTCATGGCATGCGACCGTCAGCTGGAATAAGGAGCTGCACTCAGGTTCGGTGCGAGCCTGTTCGTGCCTGCGAGCTGCGCTGAGCCGAGGCGCTGCTGCCCGGTGGTGATGTAATGTGACCTCTTGCCAGCCGCCCCACTGGAGGCATGGCATTGATGCGCGGGCGGCTGCTTTTGTGCCTCCATTCCTCGGGGCGCGGCGATCACTGGCCGGGACGTGGGACCGGGAGGGTCGGGATGCTGCCGCAAGTGTGTCCCGGCCGCAGGTGTGTCCGTCACGCCCGCCGCCCCGGACTGGCGCCGGCAGCGCCTACTCCGATACGTTCTTCTCGCTGCTTCTCGCTAATTCCTGCTCCGCCGCCCGGCCCGGCCGCCCGCTCTGCCCTCCGCCATGGTGCGCGGCATCGGCACTTCGCATCCTCTCCTGCATCCCCCAGCCCGGGGGCGGCGGGTACCGTGAAAGCCACTGCGCATCCCTGGCGCTGCGGCGGGGACTGGGCACACGCAGCTGGTGCTGACCTGTTGCAAGAGCCGAGCTTGTCTTGGAGATCTTTTGTCTAGGTCTTTCCCGCCC
>VWYP01029822.1:162827-175682 GCA_013400435.1 Pycnonotus jocosus
TGGAGATCTTTTGTCTAGGTCTTCCCCGCCCCCCCCCCTTCCCCTCCTTCTCGACGGGAGAAGTTTGCTCTTCAGCCTGTGGCCCGGCTTCCTCCGCACCCTTTCCTCCTCCTTTTTCTCCTTTTTTCCAGAATCCGCTGCCTGGGGCCAGAAGAGGTCTCCCTCGTTACCCCCGGCCCAGTGCTGGAGCTAGGGGCACCCCGCGGGCTCTGGGCTCGCCCTTTCCCCCGGCGGCGGCGCTGGGGCGGCCCCAGGAGCGCGGGGAGGCTCCGCGAGTGCCCCGAGCTGCCGGGCCGCCACCATGTCCAAAGTGGCAGCGGAAACTTGCGGCGCAGCGCCGGCCGAGGACTTGTCCAAGGTGTCGGACGAGGAACTGCTCAAGTGGAGCAAGGAGGAGCTGATCCGCAGCCTCCGCCGCGCCGAGGCTGAGAAGATGAGCGCGATGCTGGACCACAGCAACCTCATCCGCGAGGTGAACCGCCGCCTTCAGCTTCACCTCGGAGAGATCCGCGGTTTGAAGGTAGCGGGGTGGGCAGGGTGGGACCCCTGAAGTTTGTGCCGTGTCTCCGCGTCCCCCGCCCGTCCCGCCGGGAGCAGTCTCGTCAGGTGGATGGTCTGGGAGGAGCCGCTCCCGACAACAGCATGAAAAGTGGATGAGGCCTGGGGTGAATAGTATTTGATTCTGCTTAGTAATCAATCAAGAGTCCGGCTAAGAGATGACCAGCTATTTGGCAGGCTGTGGGGCACAGCTGGTTTATGCTCTGCCCCAGTATTCTTTTGGGTTGATAAAAACGCTGAAGTCTTGTCAGTTTTGCGTTAGACGTCCTTGGTTTTGAGTGAGATTAAATGATCCTGCCTAAAGTGCACGAGAAATAAGGGTTTGTGTAGCTCACGCTGTTTTCTGTCACTATTTTCAGATTACTTATTCTGTCAGGCAGGCTGGTAGGCTGCTGGAGAGAGTTGGTCGTTTCCAGAATGCAGTGCAGCGTGTGGCAGGTGATGGCAAACCCTTGGGCTTGGGTTTGGGATGATCAGAACCAATCCCTAATTTATTGTCTGAAAAGACATCTGGTAACACATCTCTGATCAAACCATTCTCAGTTGTGTGCTTGTGCAGGCTGCAGTCAGAGGCAAATCAAATCTGTAATGGCTTATTCCCTTCTTAATTTCACTGTCCTGGTGGATGAGAAGCTTAGTCCCTAATGCTTCCTTTCCAGTTCTGAGGACTGGGAAGAAAGTGTGACTATTTACAGAGCATTACCTTGTTTGTGGGTTATAGACCTAGAAAGTTACCTTAGAGTAGGCAGGATGACAGAAGATTATTGCTTTGAGAATTTTCAGGAAATTCCTTCAGTGAGGTGAGACTGGAGGGAAGGAGAGAAGAGACAGAAATGCAGTGTGGGCTTTTGAATAATTCCAGGAAAGTGCATTAGAAGAGAGTTCTTCACTTGTAGATTACAGAATTATTGAGAAAGTGTCTTTGATAATAGTGTGGCATAAAATAAATAGCTTCTGGAAGAAAACAGTTCCTGCCTCCCAAGTTTTTGTGTTCTGCAAAGTGTGAGTATATTTCCCCCTTTGGTGGTGTCTGAGGGTAAAAAAGATCCACCCATGGCACTATTGAGTAAAACTGAAGCTTATATTTTAAATGTAAGTTCAGTTACAACAATAATATCTTTCTCCCAGTTACCTGCAAACGTATCTGGATTTCTGCATCTTTCGGATAACTGACTAGACACACTTATGATGGGTAGGAAGGAGTCACAAATTCCTCTCTCAATTCCAAACTCCAAAGTCTTGTTTAACCTCGGGCTTTTGTTCAGATGCCTCGGCTGTAACTTTCAAAAAGTATCTAGGAGAGGGTTTCTTGAGGCCTGTGTTGATGTCTGGAAATCTCCCACCTTTGTCCTGTGTGAAATAACTGCTCCATGAGTAAGAATGACCAGCTGGATGGGTATGTCCTGCTTCCTGATTGAGGAATTGTGGACTTCCACAACCTTTTTATTCCGCTGTGGAATCATTTCAAACATCTCTCACTAGCAGAGGTTTATAAGGACACCTTAAAGCCTCATTGAGATTTTTTCACATTGTCAAATACAGGCTGAAATTGTTTAAATTCCAAGTTGTTTTGAGGCAAAAATCAAGCGCAGGCATTCATGCACCTAAGTCCAGTGGAGTTACAAAAGCTTCTTTTTCCTAGGAAACTGCAAAAATGATGTTTCCATAAGACTGTCTTTTTAACAACTGTGGCTAATCTCTAGCTATAATGTCATGCATAAGGAATGAATATGTAGGCAATGGGAGAAAGATAAATATGGTCACAAGTCCAAACTAGAAGGATGAAAAACTGAAAGTGTTTTTATTCTGCTGTAATAATACCCTGAGCATTTTTACTTCAGGGCATTTGCTTCAGACTGTTCCTCACTTAGGGAAGGCCAAAGTACTTCATTTTGTTAGAGGTGATTATTTCATTTCAGAGTGGTTGAAGCAATCCTGTTCAAGTGATGACTGACAAGGCTTTTTATGCCAATCAGAAACAAAATCCAGCAAATCCCAATTTTAAAAAAATCCCTAAAATGGTCATCTTTATATGTGACTCTGCTTTAGGGAATAGGGAGTATAAACGTTAATACTTAATTATTTAAGAGAGATTACAATTTCTGATGTACCTTGCACTTTTATTTAGCAATAACTCACAGGTGAATATTTCTCAGGGGAGCAAGATCATCATGAGAGCACTTAAAATCTTTGCCCAATTGGAGAACTAGATTACTCTGATATTTAGCATGAAAATTAATCAAGCATCTGAAACTTCTGCTGTATCAGAAATTAGCTCCAAGCTAAGGGCAGTTTTTGCTGGGCAGCAGCTTTGTTTGCTTGAAGCACAGTGCTGTTACAATGTGCCAGGTCTACACATGGAATTATTTATGCCTCACTGGAGTGCTTAAATATGAGTTTGCAGTAGTGCTGTCCATTGGCCTGTGTAACAGTCAAACAACAATTCCTTTAGACACTCCTCTGTCATGATAATTTTTCTTTTAAAGGACATCAACCAGAAGCTGCAGGAAGATAACCAGGAACTGAGGGACCTTTGCTGCTTCCTGGATGATGACCGGCAGAAGGGCAAGAGGGTGTCCCGTGAGTGGCAGAGGCTGGGCAGGTACAGCGCCAGTGTCATGCACAAGGAGGTGGCCTTATACCTGCAGAAGCTGAAAGAGCTGGAAGTGAGGCAAGAAGAAGTGGTTAAGGAGAACCTGGAGCTGAAGGAGTTGTGTGTGTTGCTGGATGAGGAGAAGAGTGGAGGAGCAGGCAGCCGGAGCTCTATCGACAGCCAGATCAGCCTGTGCCAGCTGACTGCCACCAGCGCGTACATCAGAGATGTTGGGGATGGCAGCAGCACTTCCAGCACGGGCAGCACAGACAGCCCAGACCATCACAAACACCACCCAAGCACCAGTCCAGAACACCTGCAAAAACCTCGAGGGGAAGGAAGCCCTGAGCATCAGAAACACAGGAGTATCAGCCCAGAGCACCTGCAGAAGCCCAGGGGTTCTGGCAGTCCTGATCATCACCTGAAAGGGCTGAGCCCTGAGCATCACAAAACCATTGTCAAAGTACCTGAACAACAAAAGCACAGCAGCAGCAGTCCAGAAACTATCCCAAAGCACGTTTTGAGTAGTAGCCCTGAACACTTTCAGAAGCAGAGGCCTGGTGCTAGCCCTGAGCATCAAAAACACAGCGGTGGCAGCCCAGATCACCTTCAAAAGCACACACTCAGTGGAAGTACAGAGCACCTGCACAAGGTGAGGGGTACGAGCCCGGAGCATCTCAAACAACACTATGGAGGGAGCCCAGAGCACCTCAAACACCTCAGCGGAGGCAGCAGAGAAGGTACCCTCAGGAGACAAGTGACAGATGAGCTGTCCCCTCACCACAGGAGTTTGTACAATGGAATGAATGGTGGGTCAATACTTGGAGCGAAAGCTCACTTTGAAAATTGCTAAGGTAGTTTTGGTGTTACTCCAGCTATTTCTGCACCAGGAATGATGTTTGATGTGAAATGAAGGGCAGTGAGTTTGGTGTCACCATTATTCCTTTAGCAGGTGATTTAACTGGAGTACATGTTTCTCCAGGTGTGGAGTAGATTAAAGAAGTAGGGGAAAGGTGCATTTTGAGTTTTGGTGTAGGGTATCAAGGAGAAGCTCTCAACCCTGACCCTGCTTTGTGGTTGGTAGATGTGAACTGTTTGTCCTAGGTGGATTTGTGTTTGTATAAGAGAGAAATTGTATTATGTTTCTTGCCCTGCCTATATTTGAATCAGCAGAGTGGAGGTGAGTGTCTCCAATTTCTTTTCCACCTTCCTAGTCTGCCTTGTCTGTAGCTTTAAAGATTTTAAAATTTCCTGTTTATTGATTGAAGGCTTCTTATATCCTTTTCCATAAATTTTGGAAAAGACCCCAGATGAAGAGTAGGCTCAACAGAAAAAAATCCGATAGCTCCTAAAGCTTTTCAAAGCCTTGAGTTTGCAGATTTTTAATCATGACAAATTAAAAATTTAGGAAGATCAAGAAGGGGTTTCTTTGCTGTTGTTGCTGCCTTTTAGAGAGGTTTCCACTAAACATGCCTAGTTTGTAAGAATGTGCATCCTGACTGATGGATATAAATTATTTATATTAGAAGAGTCACAATGTAAGTATTTTGTTTTGCAAGCTACCAAGTTCAGACATCCTAATCTGCTGTAGAAATAACTCATTTTCGACTTAGCAGAATTCCTATAGGCTGCTGTCTTTTCTTTCTTCCGTGTGCTTTGGGATGTTCTCATGAAGGCATTTAGTGTCCTAGTTTTTCTTAGACCTTTACATGTAGAGTTGAAGTCAAGCTCTGCAGAAAGTGATGATTTTGACTTAGCAAATTGTCTTGGATGGAGTTCATGTGTTTCCATTTCATAAGCAGCTGTGTGAAGCTGTGTTGGCATCAGTAGAATTGTCCACTTGTTGGATCTGCTTGTGAAGTGGGTGCTGTCCTCAGCCTTTGTCACACTGGTCCAGTCACCTGTTGGGATTAATTTGCACAATGCCCTCAGTTAACTTCCCTCTGCAGGGGCAAATCCACATTGTGTTTAGTGAAATACATGTATTTTTGACAGGGCTGACCAACCCCAACATGGTAAATGCAGAGACTCCTCTTTTTAAAGACTTTGAAATTATTAATAAAGTGAGTGTGTGACAAATATGTGAAGATATGTAATACAGAAGTTATTAAAGTTGGTCTTACACAACTACCATTAAATGCTGTATTTTTTCTCCATTGAGTTCTTCGTGTTTACTATTGACCTTCTGTAAGTAGCACAAAGTATGGAACCATACTTCCTAAAAATGTCTTGTTTCTTGCACCCATGATGTTCAGTCCACCACAGGTTATGTAGGAAGGTGATCCAAGGTTTTAAGTATGCATTTTTAAAATTCACTCATAGGGGAAGGAAGATCTGGTTTTTCTGCTGCCAGCAGTGTTGGTTTTCTGTTTGGTTGGGTTTTTTTCCCCCAAGTAGCCTTGTTAAGACCCATGTTCCTTACAGTGCAGTGAAAACAGTTGTTACTTTACTCCTGAGCTGACTGGCACCTTTGTGCAGCGTATTTCAGCTGTCAAAGGGCTGGCGTCAGGCCACAAGGTGCTGGAGAGGCCAGCTGGTGCTTTGGGAGGCTCTTTATTGACTTTAATCAGAGCTTTGCTTGCCCTGTGCTTTATATAATCACTTTTACAGAGAAGTCCTCTTTGGTTTGACAACTTCTCTCACCAGAAAGTTGTCAAACCTCTTTTCTTTCATATTTATGTAATTTTATGCAAGCTTGAGGTTTAAATCTGACATCTGTCTGACCTTGATCAGACTTGGTAAGACTCTTGACAGCTCTGCTTTGAAGGAAGGGCTCTAAACTTCAGGGAAATACTTGGTCTTCACAGCAAGGTTGAATCCTTTTGGGTGTCTTTTGTTTTGATTTTGTCAGCCACTGTAAAGTTGTGGGGAACAGTTAATATGGAAGTGGTAGAAGTGCTGGTCATTATAATTTGTTGTTGTGAAAATAATGTGTAAATCTTAATTTGGATGTTCTGTGTGTACCTGACCCTGCCAGCTGAGTGTAGGCCATAGAAATCCTGATCTTGTAGTAAGGAATGCTGAAATTGTGACAAAGGGAGTTAGGAAATTGCCAGGAAGCCTGGCCCTGAACTCTCATGAGCAATGCAAAAGTACAATATTTTGATTGTGATCCCAAAGTCATGCAGTAAGTATATTATATCACATTGGTGAAATCCAGTTGGTTTTCAAATTTGGAGTATCTCTAGCTGGCAGATATTTGCACATCTGTGTCATGTATTTGCACGATGCTTCTAAACTTACTGTAGTTTATGTGGGCTGTTAAGTGAGCAGCAAGAGTGAAGTGTTGGTGACCTACATGATGAATGGCAGAGATAAAAATGTTTTGATATTTAAAGGAGTAAAATAAAATATTTTAACTATGTAGTCAGAATTTACTAGTCAGTACCAGTCTGCCCTATATTCCTTTCCATCAGGTCTGAACTGCACTCTGAATCATGTCTGAGAGGAGAAGTTATTCCTCTCCATGTCAAACCTCCTTCCAAAAGTGTTGTACTCTCTACCTGGACCTGGTGTTCCTAATTGGAAGTGTGTTTGTGAACAGCTTGGCTATTCCTGGAGAAACAGGAGCTTCTAGCATCTCCTGTTTACCTGGATTTGTGATCCTGTCAGCACCTGGTGACCATAGGGAAGCACTGGATTCCATAGGGTGGTGTTACCTCTCCCAGAACTGGGGTGATAGGTAAAGACGTGTGGGATGGATCAGAGAGTCTGCAGGTTCCTGACAGACTGGAGCTGCAGTCAGCGCAGCTGCAGTATAATATTACAATGCCATCAGAAATGTGATGTGCAGCTGGAGCTGCTTTGCAGGATGTTTTTATGCATTAATCATTGGCCTTCATGCATGTTTTAAGCTATGCGGGAAGTTACCTCAGCCTCTTGCTCACAGGCACAGCTAAAGGAATAAAGGATGAGGTGATAACATTTCCTTTCATAATTCTCATCTTCTATGCTCAAGGGTTTGATCTTGATATTTTTTTCTTGTATGATATGTCAGCTTTCATTTATAAGATTTATAAACCTTTAAAAAAACCCTTTACTTCATGGTTCTCCTACATACTTTTCTGAAATGAGTGTCCTTAGCCTTTGGAGTGATAGAAAATGGGATGGGAGAGCTACATTTGGTTTGGTGCCTGTTAATTGAAAACACATGTATTTAATTCTAGAGGTTTTAACCAAATAAAACCTGATAACAATCTTTTGCTGTAATCACACCTAAATGTTCCAGGTAATGAGAACAGAGGTATTTGGGATAGAAAGATTGCTGAAATTAGATGGGAAAATACCAGCAGTAAAATCATTTTGAGAAGAGAGCATTAATGCACCCTAGAAGAATCTGTGGCAGTTTAGCTCTGACACAGATATCTGGGGTGTAAGTGCCTCTATAAATTGATCTGCTTTCAGCATTTGCAGTCTAAGTGTTGGTTTTTTGGTCTAAGTGATTTATTTTCAACTTTCTATTTTAAGAAGTCCTTTGTTTTACTCTGAGCTTTGACTTTTGTGTGAAAGGAAGGTATCCAAAGGCTTTCATGTGTGCTTCTCATTTCCTGCTAAGGTTATTAATGAAGAGAAGCCAAACTGCTGACTAATACCTCCTGTACTGCTGGAGGTGTGAGGGCTCTTACAGAACAAATGCAGCGTCATGTCTCCTTGAGCAAAGGTGTTTGTAGGCTAAACAGAGACTCAGCATAAATTCTGGACACTTTCTCTTATAATTGCACTTGTGAGAAGGAAAATGAAATTAGAAAACACTGCATTGAGTAAAAAGGAGAAACTGCAGTGTGACTCCAAAGAGTCACAAAATGCAAAAATGCACAATGTTGCTGAGTTAACTGATACCCTCTCTGTGCAAACAGCTCCCCTTTGCTGGCTGAAGGGTGGGATGATGTCATGTTTCCATGTGTTTGCTTACAAGTTATGTTTCTTGAAGCTGAAATGCAAATAATCTGTCTGTCATCAATGGCACTGCACAGCACTCTCTCTGTGATTTGACCTGTCCTGGTGGCACCTACCACTGCACGTCTGGGAGCCTGAGGCAGCATTTCTTACTTTTCAGAATGTAACCAAAGGCTACAGTAGAATTTTTTCCTTGACAGTATGAAGTGATGTCATGTTTATTTCAGGTATTTAATTTTGAAGTGTGGAGCTCTGAAGCTTTTTCAATCAGAGTCTTTCAATTGAACTCTGTAGGTTTGCTTGTCAAACTTGTAAATTGGTTCTAGCTGTTACACACACTGTAAGAGAACTGGGGCATGAGATGTGAATATGGATGTGACTACAGCACACTGCATTTATTACCCAACTCGTTTTTTTTTTGTGGAGTGATTTATCATGTTGGAAATGTGTTTTGTAGTATCAAATCAATGGACCTACTAGAAACCCATGTTGTAGGACTTTTGGGGAAGGTTTACAATTCCATGTCATTTAAAGATTACATTTAAGGACATTTACAATGTCCTTAACTTCACTGAAAAACTCCTTTTGATTTGAATGTTTTAGTGTGTGGTGGATCATTCTTTCAGCAAAACTCTTGATATGTTAATGGCAGAGTGATGCCTCTCCTTGTGGAAAACGGCCTGGTTTCACACGATTGTCTGGACGTTCAGCACTGTGCAGGTCAGAAGCTGATCCAAGTGGCAGACAGGTGAAAGGGGCAGGGTTTGCTGTTTGGTTCTGTGGCACTGCTGGCTGCAGTGGGATGTGCAGGGGGACTTAGCTGCACAGCCCCTCCTTCTGCAAGAGAGCATCCCTTCTGGGAAGTCACTGCTTCCAAGTTTTATGTCTTTTCCTTTCTCCCTGAAGCTGCACATCCCCCTACACAGGCGACTCTGTTTTGCAGTTAGGCCTTAATGCTAATTCAGCCATTCTTTGATGGAAGCGAGAGGCAGAGTAAGGAATAGAGACATTACCTTTAAGCTATCTCCAGTGTACCTCGTCTCGCTGCGAGCAAGGTCCCTGTTAGTCCGTGAAAGGGTTGTTAATGAGGTGGGAGGGTGTTGGTGCTGCCAGGGATTTGGGAACGGGTCCCGTAGTTCCCATAGCAAAGCCCCGTGCACTGACTCCTTGCAGCCATGTGAGAAGTGCCCGTCTCTCCGGAGCATTTAACCAGGATGGAGAGGAGGAGCCGTGCTGGCTCCGTACCTGGAGACGAGTGGCCATCTCTCGTGTTTGGGGTGTCTGCTGGAACTTCCCGAACATTTGTCCCCGGAGCCCCAGGAGGGCAGGGCTGCTGATTAATCACAGCGCTGGTCCCCACAAACACCCTGAAAGACAGCGCCTGCTCCCCCCCCACCCCAACCGTTGTACCGGTACACCTGGGATGGAGCTGGCATTCTGATCTTTCATCTGTTTTCTTTATTTCATTGGGCATTTTTGATAAACAATGTATTTTCTGAGTGCTGAGTTTGTTTTGGTGTGTACAGGAAACTGTAGAGAAGCTTTCTTTTTCATGGTGATTGGGTCAAGGTGTGAGCCATTTGCCTTTATCTCAGAGAGCTTATCAGGAGTTTGCACGGCTGTTAGTGTTGTCTGCCTGAAATAAGTGGGCACATTTGTGTTATTTTATTCTTCTTAGTGCCAGAATGGTAAATCCTCACATTAAAGTCTTGTCTGAGTCCTTACATAGAGACAGTACCGTTAACCTTAGCTCAGGACCTTGTGTATCACTTATTCACACAGCTTTTGGAGTTAGTGAACAGTAAAATATGGGTTTAGAACAGTAAAATATGGGTTTAGAACAGTAAAATATGGGTTTAGAAATATTACTGATTAAATTGTATAATTCTCTGAACTATGGANTATTACTGATTAAATTGTATAATTCTCTGAACTATGGAACTTGCCATGGGTCAGTATATTACAATAATTTTTGGTGAGTACTGCTTAAGACATTTAACCTTGTAGTATGCCAGTCAGAGTGTCCTGTCTCTTCTGTTCACCTATTAATTTTTTTTTTTTTAATTTTAAAATTTTATTATGAACTTAACAATAGAGAGTTGTGCAGGCTATGCAGGAGTTGGAGCTGGGTTAAGGGTTAGGGAAGAGTGTGGCAGGCAGTATAGTGTGGAGTTCAGATTTTGTACTGCCACACACACACAAAGTGCAGGGATGTTGACAGGAGTAAGGGACACCGAGGCATTCCAAATTACAGGGTATTTAATGAGGTATAATAAAGCCTTGTGTACATAAGAAAATGACTCTGGCAGTGAAAATTCATTGGCTTCTGTGCTAGTAAGTTATGTCTTAATTAGTAAACTGAAGCACAGCTTATCTCAGGTCATATTGTCATGTCCAGAGATATATAGTTACTGAGGGAGCACTGAGAATTATCTTCAAGTCATGATCTTGATGTAAATCTTGTCTGCCTGTGCTTCTTCACTGGTTAAAGGGTGGTCTCTGTGAAGAGAATCAGCTAGGACTGAAACACAGCTTTGAATTTTGCTTGATGCAGAAAGCAGTACAATAATCTGTGTGAGAGGGAATGAGTTATATAAGTATAACCTGGGGGGTAAAGGGCATAAACTAGTTGTCTTTAAAAAAATAAGCAGTAATGATATTACTCTATGCATATTTAGTGGGCTTGTAGATTTATTTTTTAAGTGCTTTTAATTCTGCAAGGCACACAGAGGAGGGTCAAGACTGTGATCTCAGATGTGTCCATGAGCAGTTGGTATGCAGCATGGAAGTGTGTGCAAATTTATTGATTGTGAATGGGAAAGCTGCTATCTTGAGCTAGGCTGTCTTAAAAGATGAACAGTTCTGTGAAGGCTGTTAATAACAAATAGTCTTAGTTCTACTCGTCATTTCTGGTATAAAATTCCAGGAATATTTACATTGTTTCTGTGACATTCATGGGGAGTGAAGAAGCCAGCAGCTCTAGACCTGTGTAGTTCAGCAAGAACGTGCTTCTTCTACCTTTTATTTTTTATTTGCATGATTCATGTGAACTTAACTGGTTTGTAAAAGTCCATACAATAAATTAAGTGGTTATTTGGACCAGTAAAACAGCAGTGTTCAAGCACTGTCAAGAGTAAAAGATGTGTCATAGCTGAAAAAGCCCAGTGAGGTAACCAACAATATGGAATGTCTCCTAAAGGTCTTCTTTTTGGTACTTCCTCAAGGTTACACAAATTATTCCAGAGCCTTTATGCCTGTAATATTAAACATCTCTAATCTGATCAGTAGTAAGATAGCTCCTTCAAATGTTTGACCTCAAAACTCACTAGATTTCTTTCACTGCATCTCTTTAAGCTCTTGCAAGCTCTGAAAATTTGCCGTGATCAGCTGTGGAGCCTGTACCTGTGACTTGGATTCAAAGAAAAATATCAGTGCTTTCTGCAAAGGGTACAAGGCTGATTCATCACTCTGTAATAAGCTCCCAGTTAGGCCAAGTGCCGATAAGCCTGGAGAAAAGCATTGATTCCTGACCCACATCCCCTCTTCGCTCCTGAGTCTGTTTTTGGTTTAGAGTGAACAAACTTTAATGATGTTTAAAATCTATCTTATGACTTTTGTGGTCTGCAAACATTGCTGAGGACATTAAGATGAGCCTCTAAAAATAGTGTTGGATTATGAGAAACAAGAAGAACATTCCACTGGAGGCAGATGAATATATCAAGCACAAATACACGAATGCTGTGAGGCAGAACCTGCAGATTGACTCAGATCCTTCCAAAGTTTTGACCACTTCACTCCTTGTTGGCACCTGACTTGCACTGAAATGGGATGCCCAGACAGAACAAGATGCTTAAATATCCCTGCTCATGCAGTGCTCTGAATGAAGTCACTTGTCTGTCACTGCCATTCATCTTGTTTACTTTGGTCCATTTTAGAAATCTATGTAACCTGAAGTTAAATTTTGAATTTTAGGTTTTTGCAGTCTCACTAAGTCTGTAAAGAAAACGTGACAAGAAAGCATTCCAGCAAAGATTTCTTCCTAACCAGCTCTCCAACCACCAAGACCAAAGGCTCTTCAGTGTTAACTGAACAGCGGAAGATGTCAAATCTATGTCTCCTACAGGTACAGGTGCTAAGAACTCTTTCATTCATTCATTCCTGGTTTTGGGACTTGATACCTGGACTACACTCCTGTCTGTACTGCTGAATGCTACATTGTGACCACTTAAAACCATAGCACGTGCAAATACTTTGGAGAACTATCAGAACAAAAAGATCCTGATTTTTTATTTTTAAAAAATCCTAAATTCAGCATGAGGGCATTGGGATTTATGTGTTTTAGCTTCTCTATGAACGTAATCAAATGGGAAGGTTTAACTTTTGAGTGTACTGGAATGTTTATATTCAGCCTGAATTTCTGGATTGGCCAACAACATGGAAGTGACTGGTCAGACTGTCTTGGAAGCATGGATCCTAGAGTTTTATGCTGTCAAGTCACTCCATCATCCTGGATTTGTCAAAAATGAGTTGGACAGTGTTCACTCCTTATACTGATTGCAAATGCATCCAGTTGTATCCATGGAATCCCTGGCTGGGGAGCTCCAAAAGGAGATGTAGCACAAAAGGAGTTGCATGACCCACTTTTATGATAACTCTACAGCAATGCAAATTAAAGTGTATTTACTTATCAACTGCCACCTGGAAATATGTCCTTCAGGCACAGGAGTCAGTTTCCTGGGCAATGTATTCTCTTCCACCTTTCCTGTTTCATGTGTTATTTTATATTTTTTAACAAAAAAAAAAAAAAA
>VWYP01029822.1:175745-197959 GCA_013400435.1 Pycnonotus jocosus
AGAGAGAATTGATTCCAGTGTCACTTTGGAAAATGGATGTTTGAAGGATTGGTGAAGAATGAATGAGAAACAATTTCTAGTGCTGTTGAGAGCAAAATACTGTTCAATTTATCACTGAAAAGATCTGTAATTTTAATGTAGCAACCTTAGCTGTATCTGCTTTGTGCTTAGTAGAGCTGCACTTAGCACGTGTATTTTTCAGTCAGTCGATGGTAGATATTAATCCTGCATGTCACTTAAGCCTAGTGTAAGATTTTTGGATATTCCTTGTCCTTGTTGCAGGGGAAGCAGGATCTTGACTGCAAAGATAGTCAGGTGATGCTCGTTCTCAAATTTGACACTTAAGTGCTTTTAGTACCTCCCCAGTTCTGTTAGATTTTGATTTTTTGTTTGTGTAGTGCTGCTCAGAAACACATGATAATGCACAGGAAGCAGAGAGGCTCTAGAATGTCTTGGGAAAGAATCTGTAGTGAAAGATTAAAGTTACTAGTAAGTTTTTACTCCCTGGAATGATAAAACAGGTAGTATTTGCATTTTGTTTATTAGAAAACACTTTTCCCCAGGGAACCAGAAGCATTTTCATGCCAAACACTGAGGCTTGCTGGTCTGTGGCTTTGCCCATCAGGTGTCAAGAGAGTTGGCTGCTGCCTGAACTGGCTGCTTGATTTGCATCTCAGCTCACAGAACTACTGATATGAGGCCCAAGTGCCAAATTTGTGTCCCATCACATTTGTGGAAACACAGTGGGAAAGGTTCTTGGGAGAGTTTCTTCACTGCTCCAGAAGTGTCGTCAGCAGAACACAGTCTCAGTTTGGCCACACCCAGAGACATCTGTTGCAAACATACATTTCAGCAAATACAGATTTCTCTATTTTAATGGTATAAATCACAAGTGGCTCTTTGCCCTACAGATTGCAGATACAGTTCTGTTTCTGAGCATTGTCCCTTCAGCAATCTAAATTCAGGATTCAACTTCTAACCGAGGGCTTGAGTCAGCTCAGATCTGTGGAGAACCAGGGGTGGATGAGATTGTAGACCTTGGCTTGCTATGATGCTGGCTTGTCACCTGTGGATCTGTCCATGTCCAGCTCCATCTGTGTTTATTCTCCACACCATGGAAGGTGTGCCCTGATAGCAAACCAATCAGCTGTGCTATAGGATGACTGTGTGGAGTTGTGGGATTTTGGAGAGAGCTCATCAGACGTGGGAGTAATCAGACTTGCATCCTGTTTTGCTCTGGTTTTGTGAACGCGTGTATGTGTTGTGCGGGAAACGTCTCACTCTGAACACAAAGCCAAATGCTGAAAAGCTCAGACCCAAATATATATCATATCTGAAAGTCAGCACAATAAATGTTCAGTTACATCTATTTTCACAGATGCACAGCTTAATGTGATCATCAAGTCCAAGTCTTTAGTAAATGGCCTGTAGGGAGATTGAACCCACAACCTTGGTGTTATGTGCTGAATTCATCATCAGAGGGAAAGACTGAAAATCTGTAACATATTGGTCATCAGATTAACAACATTTATGCCTCTTCTGGAAATGGCTTTTGCAGTATGTCTGTCCTTTTCAGGCCCAAAAGCTCTGGTTTGTGTTGCAGCAGCTTTCTGAAATCCATGGTGTCCTGTAAGCTTCTGAAAGGTCCACACCAAGTCTGTGACTCCAGAGGTGGGACTGGGGTACCAGGGAGAGGAGGACATTGCTGTTTTCCTTTGCTCCCTTTCTTGCTGTGGAAAGCCATTGGAAAGCCCTGTCCTTGCTCTGTCTTGTAATGCTGGAGTTTGAGCCTACAGAGGGTTTGGCACCAGTCTGGTGTGACTGAGAAGAGAAAGCAGCTCTGCCTGGAGAGCTTGGCTGGATTAGCTTGCAGAGTTCTGGCCCTGGGGGGCTCCTGTATGTGTGGGCTGGGATAGCATCAATGTGTGGAACATCAATTTACATGTGTGAATGCTCCCCTGGTGGCAGCCCAGTCAGGAAAAATGACTTTATGAAGGTGAGACCTTGATGTGTATAAAGAGCTGTGGGTGTGCTGTTACTCTGAGCAAATGCTTACACTTGTCAGTATTGCCTGGTTCCCACTTGCAGCTCTTATGAATACTTCTGGAAACAGTTTACCAACTACACTAATATTGTCATCATCACCTGTGTATTAAGAACCATGAGCTAAACAAAAGACAAGACAGGATTAATCAGCCACCAACTAATGCAGGTTTCCTGAAGTTTTGCTGCTGATTATTCCATTGTATCATGCTAGTTTTCTAACAGCTTTATTCTTAGTCTGTTTTCTGCATGGTACAAAAACTGGGGCTGAAGTCACATGCCTAGAAAACACCTTTATGAACAATCAGTTTGAGATAAACATTTTCAATGTGTTTCCTTTCAAAATCAACTTTTAAGGCAATGTTTCCTTCCTTCCTGAATTGGGCTGGTGGGAAACAAAGCTATTTTTAATTCTCTTTTTTGTGTACAGCAGTCCAGTTAGAAGCTGTTAATGTACCTTTTGCATTTACAGGGCTGCTTAAAGGTGTCCTGGCACACAAAGTGATGAAATGGATCCATACCCAAAGGGCTGTCATAGCTTTACTAGAGGAAGCTCTGTTTTCTGTCCTGTGTCTTGTGGCCTCTTTTTACTGTTGCAGAGTAGTTGTGTAGCTGTAGTTGTCTTGATCTGGGAAATGAAGATGCTGGTACCAACCAAAGGCATGGTCAGCTCTCTGCTGGGGATTTCAGGCTGCTAACTGGTACAATCCAAAGGAGCATTCATCTTCCATCAGAATAAAATTTGAAAATGAACGTTCTTGAGCTTAAAAAAAGAGAGAACACAGCATTTTGGCAAGATGGTCATCCATCAACAGTGTGGCATGTTGTGACTGTGCCAGGGAGGGGGGAAGTGGTGCTTAGCAGATACAAATCTCCGTGGCGAGGCTCAGGCTGAACATCTGTGACTTGGCAGATGTAGAAGGGAGGAACTCGGGATTTGGAGCTGTTCTGGCTGGGTGCCAGCAGACTCGGTTCTAGCAGGTAGGTGGCTGCTCCTCTGTCAAACACTGCGGGCTGAAATGTTTGCTTAAAGTCCTCTGAAGCCGGGGCTGTGTTCAAGGGAACACTGGGGAAATGTTCTCTCTGCCGGCCAAAAGCTGGAGCTTTCCTGTGGAAAGTAACTGCAGCAGGGTCAGTTCGAGAAGGGTTTGTGCATTGCCCCGCTCAGGGTTCGGTGCAGGCTCCAGAGCTCCCCAGTGCTGTGCACCCCGTGAGGAGCCGGGATTTGACATCCCGGGATGACAGCTCAGACTTCCCGGCCAGGGAGATGCGCTGACAGGACTGCAGCAACAATCCACAATCCTGCTTGAGAGTACACAAATTCCTGCAATTACAGCAGCTTCCTGCCATGCCAGGCAGCTTGTCCTTAATGGCCCTTCTCAGCCGAAATGTGCTCTGAGTGCAGTCTAATGTTTCAGACCTGGGCAGAGATTAAAGAGACATTAGTACTGCTACTATTTTCATCTTAATTACAAACCAGAGCAAGCACCAGATTGTGTGTCCTGAGCATGATGATTTAGCAACCTGTTAGTCTTTCAATTATCTCCTTCCTAATTTGATTGCTCTGATTATTTGGTACTTGAAATAAGTGTATATTTTTAAATTCTCATGGCAGTAACTTTTGGAAAAAAATCATTGCTTTTCATTTTGCAGACATTTTGTCTTTCATGCTGAAGTACAGGAGCATATGGTGCTACTTGTAAGGTAGCACTTGTCTAAATATCTTTGCTTGTAAAATTTTCTGCAGAGCCATATAATTTTCTCCTGTAAAAACATTTCTACTGTATTTAACTGGTTTTATAGCTACTTAATGGGATTATCATGTTTTTATAATTGCGAACTTTTAATGGTTGTGGGTCAAGAAATTAGACTCTGAACCCTGAATAAGAAAAATGAGCAGTAAGTAGTTCAAAATCCAAAGACAGTAAGAATCACTAGTAAGTAATCACTAATTATCACTAGTAAGAAATAGTGGTAATAGTATAAAGAAAAGAAATAATTTATCAAAACACATCCCAGGTATTTTGAAAGGGTCAAAGCAGTAATTTTATTTTTAAGCTGAACTCTTGTGCTGTCACTGTCAGTCAGTAAACATGGAGTGCTCTAATACAGTGTCCAGAATCCTCACTTGGGAGCTGGTTATGTCTCTGTTTGTGTTCAGTCTGGTGAACACGCTTCCCAGGTGATGGTGTTCCTTCTGCCTGAGCCATGGGAAGCTTGAGTCAGGAGCATGCATTAAAAAGTGTAAAACAGCAGCACATTCTATGTACAATGAAGGGAGACTGGAAATGTTCCTGAGTGTGGCATAGCCAGGAGAGTCAGAGGAGTGGAATAACAGGAGTATTCTGTATATTTTTGTCTACATTGCTAGACTCCTACCTAGAGGTGATTGGTGAGAGGCTAGTTGGCCTGTTAAATAAACGTATTTAGAAGTGTATAAAAATACATATCTCGGGAATGATGCAGGTCTCAAACCCTTCTTACACAGCAGTGGGAAATGCATTCCAGGAGCAGCGTGCCAGGCTCCCTCTCTGCTGCCTTGGACATGCTGAGCCAAGGCTGGAACTCTTCACAAGCCAGGTTCCTTGGAAAATGCTGCAGGGATGAAGCATCTCCAATCTCCAGGAGAGGAGGAACTGGCCCACTTATGCCTGGAGGGCAGAGCTCTTTCCCCCTAGGGGATCACAGATGGAACAGCAAATGCACAATTGCTGGAAGCGGAAAGGCAGGAGAAGGATGGACTGAACAGGATCTCCTTTCTCCTGCAATTGGGCCCGGGACTGATTGCCATCTCTAGGGAAACATCACTCAGATGTGGAGGTAGCTTTTGTAGCTGTAATGAGAGCAGGCTGTGTTTGATGGTGGAGGTTTGGAGTCACACCCTGCTGAGTGCAGACAATAGAGTTACTCAGAAAATAGTTTCTGAGGATTATTTTTTTTTTTTTTTTTGAGAAAAAGAGTGGATGAGGCCAGACAGATTCAGAGTTATACCTAAGAGTGCATAGGTTGTAAAGTAAAGGACTGGAAAAACAAAAATGTTAGAAAGACTCTGGGTAAGGGAAAATGTCATAATCCAGTTACTCAAAGTTGGATTATGTTGAATTTGCCCTGTTTTTGAACAGTCCTGAAAAAGAAGGTGTGGGAGAGCAGAATTACATTACAGGATAACCAGAGCTACAGCATTTCAAAGTTTGAAATGATAGGAAAAGCTGTAGGTAATGATCACTAATATATCACTTGTTTGTGGGTGCTGAATACAATGGAAGGGTTTTGTTAATGACTGTATTTCAGTCACAGGTATCAGTTTGGTCTCCTGCCCACCTCATTCTGTTGGCAGGTGGAAAACAGGACATTTGTCACAGTGCCAACTGTGATGGAGTGACCATCATGGTGCTTCTGGTCCTCACAAGCTCCCAGGAGCTGTTCAGGATTTGTGCTCTGTAGCATCTCTGAGCTCCCCGTGGCTTTTGGTGTCTCGAGCACTTGGAGGAGCTCCTGCCAGTATTTCCTCATGAGTCGGGATGGAGCTTTGGCAGGCCTGGCAGCAGTCTACAAAAGTGAATTTCTTTTTGTGTGGGCTCTCCTCCTCTACCAGAGTCTCTGAGAAGCAGGATTCTAACCCCCATGTGCTGGAAGGCAGAAGTCTTTCATTATGGAGTGTTTAATTTTTCAAATAACTGCTGCCACAGTATCAGTCAATAGTCTGTATTAGTTGAACTCTGCTGTTGAATTTGAGCTTTCCTATTTAAAAAAAGAGAAAGGAAAATATATTTTCTATCAACTTTTACTAAATTAATCTTAATGATTTGTGCAAGTTGTTACTATGATTATTTTTTATTATTTTTGCTGGTAGAAAAGCAATTACATTGGAAAATCAACTAAAAGTCTGTTGTGAGATTAAAACCTACAGTTCTAGCTCTTTTCATTGATTTATTTTTGATAGTGGGTGATTTATTATTCAGAGTGAGACAGGGATCTGGAAATTCCTCCTGGCTCCCCTTGTTAGTCCCTGCCTAGCAGCTGTTTGAAGTTTACGGCACTGAGAAGTTCCTACAGGTGGCTGTGCACTGCGGCTTGGAAAAAGATCCCAGGTGAAGTATTGACGATTGATAGAGAGACGGAAAGACTGATTCATGATCAGAATTTGATTTTCCCAAAGCTTATATACCATTTCAGGAAGACTAATAATTTTCTACCATAATAATCAGGTTACAAATCGCACAGACAACTCATACATTTTACAACACCTTTTGCTTGCAGAAGTTGATTGAATCTCCTGTTTCCTGTAAGCAGGTTTAATCCCATGTTCTGTAATCTTCAAAGTTCTGTTTGTCTATGCCATGCCATCCTGGATTATCAAACTAACTATGCTAATTAAATGTCTCATTTTCTGTTTTATGTATTCCCATAGTGAGGTGAATCTTTAAGAATCTGATGGTTCATTTGATATGTGGCCATACAGGGTGGCAGCTCATTTAGGGGACTACTTGTCTCATTTTAATTCAGCTAGAAAATGCTCACTCAGCTGCACCAATAGGACTATCCATCTGTACACCTATTATGGGATCAGATTAGTTAAAGTAAAAGCAGTGAATTAACTTCAGTTACTAAGGCTGCCGTGAATTGCTCAGTAATAATTTAATCCTATGTTACACAGGTAGAAGGCACCTTATAACTAACATGTTAAACTACAAATTTCTGATCTAACATGAGTTTTGAGGGGGTTTTAATTTTTTTTCCAATATTGTCAAGGAACTTAGTAAAATAGCCTTACAAAGATAGAAAGTTTGAAAGCTTTATTGAATCGTCTGTAATGCTTAGTTTTAGCCTCAGGACTGTTTCTAACTATAGCCTGAAGTACCTTTAATCTCTCAGTTTGTCTAAATGGTAATTCTGATAAATCTAACATGAATCAAAGGTGCTGTAGGATAGAAAGCTTTCCTGGAAGGTTACTCAGAAAAGAAAAAGGTTAGGTTTTAATTGCACAGGCTAATATGAACTTGCCTTTCTGGTTTGAAAACAGAAAGTGATCACGTGCAGTTGCTTGGGAACTGCCATCCATCCATCCATCCATCTCACTGCCAGGATGTTTGTGAAGAGTCAAAATGTTTATCAGTGAGGAGTTTTATATTTCCAATCTCAATGTAAGGTAATATGTGCTTTTTAGGGAAATATATAGATGTGGGCTGCATTCATTCACAGTCACCACACCCCATTCCCTCCATCCTCCTGTACAAACTTCCAGGTTGGGTGTGAAGCTCTTGATGGGAGATTCCAAGTCTGTATCCAAGGGATAGGTCAGTGCAGGAAGGTGCACTGGGGGTGACATAGAGCTTGTTCTGTAGCTGTACAAATAAACTCAATATTCAAAAGTACAGTCTCTCTGAGATGCCACAATAAGGGAGAAAATAGGATTAATAAAAGTGTTGCCAATCCATTACTGTATTGAGGGCAGGAAATCAGCCCTGCTCTCTGCCACAAATTAATATTATGGAAGGCTAGGAGCCATCCTTGCTGGGCACCAGACTCTGCCTAGTGCTTCACACAAAGAATTGTGTGACTTGCAATTGGGCTATGTGACAATCTGTGATTGCATTTCTGGAGATTAGAATTGGGTTTTGCTTGTTTTCTTTTGACATCACTCTGGTGACTACTGAGGGCCAGCAGTGTTTGCTGAAGAGATATTGGTAGGATGATGGCTCTTCTCCTTGAGGAAATGCAAATTTTAGTCACTGATAATTAAAAATCACAATTACTGTGTGATCTTGGGTGTGGTTTGGAGCTTTTTGTCTCTTAAGCCAAGGAATTGCTTAAAGCATTTCACTGGAAAATGGAACTAGATGGAGAAACATGGTGGCAGTTAAATTGTGGAGAGAGTGAAGCACAGGATTGTGGAACCTTTGAATGAAGTTCTGCTGTGTTGCAATTACTCCTGTGGGCATCACAGGAACAAACATGGTGCAATGGTAAGCCCTGAATTTCGAGGGTATATAATTTATTGAATGTATCCTAACATGAGACGTTCTGGTGTTTGAATATCTTGAATGAAAAGAGCATCATATGCTTTTTTTCAGTCACCCCCTTCACTAAAGATGTAAAAAAGAAAAATCCATATACACTTACAGCCTAGGTTTTTTCTTACACGTGCAGGAGAGATATTTGAAGTATAATCAAGGAAATACTGAATTAGGATTGTCAAGCCTGTTTTCTTGCCAGGAGTGGAGTTCTTGAAGCAGGAATAAGAATTAGGATTGCCAGGAGCAACAACTGACCTTTCAGTGCTTGGGGTGCTGTAAGTTGGCAGATCACAGGGGTAGTTCCAAAGCACAGTTCCCAGCCTGTTTAACCTCATTTTGATGAAAAATGGAATGTCAGACGGAGAGAGGATGTTTATCTTGCTGCAAAGAACCATTCACACAATGATTATCTTGATTTTCATGGGAACATATGTTTTGTGTTTAATAGTCAATGCCTTCTTTAAGTCTTTGCTTCCCACTGTAACTAAAGTATGAAAAATCAGTGGGAATGCAGTGAGGGAAACAGGTGGGGCTGGAATAAAACCTTGGCACAGTTGGCCATATGTGGAACATCTTTTTGAGCATTAACAGAGGTGAAAAATTGTGACCAGTAAATGACAAGGAGAAGGGGCAGAGGGATTTGGCTTTAATTTCATTTTTAGTGGGAAGAAGAAATGAATTTGAATGAGAAATTGATCATACACAGTTTGATCCTCTTGCAGGAATATTGCCATTGATTTCTGGAGGAATGGGATGTGCCACCTTGTTTGCCTGTGACTGTGCTTTTCTCTTGGTAGTAACTAATTCACTGACACTCCAAAAAGCCCCAACCCAAACAAAAACCACCACAAATAAACAAACAAAATCTGCTTCACTGCAGGGAGACTAAGTTAGCTTTTAAATCTCTAATATGATTGTAATGGAGCCACAGAGGCTGAGGAAAGGTTCTCCTTGAGATTTTGCTGCTCGGACTAATTCCACACTTTTCAGTAGTGGCAATGGTTAATTCATTTTCTAAAGATCATGTAAACACATGAGGCTGAAACTTTGTGATTTATTTTGAGCTCTAAGGAATATAATGTGGAAACCTATTCAGGTTTTACTGGCTGGCCAGAGATTGCAGTCAGTTTAATGAGACACAGCTAAATTTACCATGATAAAGTGCTACTTCGTGCATGAAATAGATGTTGTGGTCCTGTGCTCATGATTGATGATTTATTACCTTCAAAAGTGTAGAACCAATGTGCAGAATTAATTTTGAGTGGATTATTCATTGTTTTTACCCCCCTGGAATCGTGTATGATTGATAAACAATTTAAAAGAAAAAAAAAACAAACTCAAAAATTAACTATGAGAGATTTTAAGGTTGCACATTTTACAACAGCCCCCTTTTCCCCATGAGATGTTTTACAAACCTAATGTAGCATCAGTTTGTGCTGCAGAAGATGTTTATAGCTCGCTTTTTTCTGGTTTCTTATCAAATTACTGGTTTTACTCTGTAAAGCTCTCAGGGGATTGAGTGAAGCTCCAATGTATGGATGATCCCTCCGCGTGTGATCCTTCACTCCCTGCGGCAGTCACCGGGCTGATCCCTGCTGACAGCCCTCAGTTTGGAACCCCAGGCACTGGGACTCCACTCACAGGGAAATGCCCACAACAGGGCTCACTCAGGGGAATTTTCAGCTCCTAGTCTTGTAGCTGCTTTTACCCTTTAACTTCTGGGGCGAAAAACCTGCTCAGGAAGAGCATTAGCACTAGAAAACTGAGAGGAGAATCCAGCCAGCAGGTGATGGAGAGGGGAGAGGTGTGTTAGAGGCAAGGAAAGTGATTAAAATTGCTGTGGTTGTCTCTGGAGAACAAGCACCGCACAACACAGAGTTTTGGGGTTTCTTCTGATGCAAGCAAGCCTTGGGTCTGCCTCTTGCACTGCGAGGATGTGAAAAAAACCTGTGCTGCTCCCCCAGTGGATTCCTTACACTCATGACTCTGTAAAATACTCATTTATATACTAGCCCATCCTGGAAGTCTCATTTTGGCAATGTTGGGTCTATAGGCTGAGCTGCTGATGGGCACTAGAGGTAAGCAGCTCAGCCAGAGTCCTGCCAGAGCAAAGAGCAGCTCAGCTCAGCAGCATCGGCCTCCAGCGCTGTTTGTGTCTGCTGCTGGAACCATCAGCGTCAGCTTCTGAAATCCAGGGAGTTAGGCAAGGTAGAATATGTGCTCTGACAGGCTCCACAGCAACTAAATGTTGGACTTAGGTGGAATTTCATAGGTCCTTAAGGAGTTTTGGTCCTTGCTCTACAGAGCTGAGGTGAGCCAATGACTTTGCTTTGTGAGAGGTTGTTTCATAATTCTCCTTTAAGCTTGGGCTCCTGTGCAGGTCTGGGGTGACACAAGGGCTCAGCAGTATCTTAGCTGTCCGAAACAAAGGCTCTGTGTTTCATTTAATCCTTTATTTATTTAAAAGGAAAGAAACTGTACTTTTGCAAGCAAGGCTCTTCTCAGCATCTGAAAGCTAAGCAGGGTCAGTCTGGATCGTTACCTGGATTTTTAACCTCTGGAAAGAACACGAGTGTGCTTGTGGTTGAAAAACCATTATCTTTTGAGTCAGTCATAAATACCTTGAGGGTAAAGGTTGAAATATTAAGCTGAGATTTTTTTTACTTGCTCTTTGAAATACCAAAGACCAAGAGCTTGAAAGTTTTTCCAAGGCTCTCTGCAAACATTGGTGGTGGAATTATCATTCACTTTTTGTCAGGAGCTGCCATGCAGTGCTGCCATGTGCTCCAAGCAAACACAGCTGCTGTATCCCCACCTCTCCTTTGAGTCCTGAAGCTGATTCATGTTCTCTTCTCTTATCACAACACCTATTTATTCTCTTTATCACAACCATCCTTACATCATCTCTTTGCCCCTTGTCTCTGCCACTCTGCTGGTGGTTTGGTAGATAAAGTAGATTTAATCATAATCAAAAATGCCTGCTGAGGGTGGGAATTGTGCAGGACTATGTCAGGAAGAATCACTCCATTCTGGGGAAAAACCTCCTTTCTCTGGGCTGTTTTCTCCCTTGGAAATTCTGTTTCCCTTATGCTTCCCTACACATCTTCAGAAACCTCAGTGCTAAAGAATTTTATGATCTATAAGCCAGTTTTTTTGCCTTCATCTTTAAGTAAATAAGTATCAGGGGACTCTGCTCCTCAGACTTGGAGTTGCTCACAACTCCTCTGTCCATTACAGACACCAAGCCCTGCAGTGCAACAATCCACGGAATATTCTGTTTGGTAAAAATCAAGCATCCTATTCTTTCTACATCTCCCTGTTTTGTCATCTGTCATCTTGGATTCATCAGAATGATCCATGTTTGGATTTTCATCCCTAAATCTGGCCAGACTGTCTGACAAACAACTGTGTCTATGAGACAGTTTCCTTAAAGGGCAGCTGGCACTCAGACTTCACCCCTGGAAAAATTGTGAAAAATGAATGATGTTATGAGAGACATGAGTTTGTTTTCAAGGACTAAGCTTTATGCTCAAGGTAGTCGTAGAAGAGTGCTTTTGAATTATTGATGTCTGGAATGTGAAGTCATCAAACTTATGCTTTGGAAAAATCTTTTTGTATTGGAGAAATGTATCTCAAGTCAAAAATATTTTTGTCTTCTTCAGCAGCCAAACCTCTGTGGGTACTTTGTAGTTCTCTGAAATGATCCTCAAGTGGCTGGACTGGTGCTGTGTACTCCTGCCTGGGCAGGACAGAACAAACCTGGCCAAATTTAGCCCTGTTTGCTATTCCTCTGGAAGAGGCTCCCCACATCTCCTAGAGATATTCTGCTTTATCATTCCAGATGCTCAAGGCATGAACTTTCAGCACTTCTCAGCCTTGGCTTTGCTTTCAGTGGTAAAACACATTTTAGTGATTTCTTTTGCAAATGCTGTTTCAGTTTCTCTTCTGTCTCCATGGCGTGCTCCTCACTTTCCTGTCAACAGAAATAATAAACCTTTCTATTGTTATTATGAGTGAGGTGGGAAAATAGCATAGTTCTGTGTCACTCTTGGTTTTCCATGTTTTTACTTTGCCTTCATGTTTTAATTTCGCCTTCTGATGTTTACAGAACTTGGAGCTCAGATTCTCACGGATTTTATGTAAATAAAGAAATGTTTTCATAGTTTCTCCTCTAGGAGGAGTTTCTTGAGTGATGGTGATGTTCACCAATGAGATTGAAGAAGTGGCGACACCTTTGACCAATCTCTTGTCCTTTTGTACAGTTGTATATAAGTTGGAATCAAAATAATAAAAAAAAAGGAGAGCATTCCTGCTGACCTCGGACCTTGTCCCTGCCTCGTCCTTTCGTGTCCTGTTGCGACAGTTCTGAATCTCATTGTATGTTTAAAATCCCTTATGGGTGCTGCCAGAAGAGACACCACAGTTTGTTACTATCCTTGAGACAGGAGCCCATGGTCACTCTATCAAAGTCTTGATGGGTGATGATCAAGCTTCTCTTTTTCAGGAAGTGTGAGGTGTGACAGATCAACAGTTGGCAGGCTGGGATTCATTTTTATGTCAGAGAGATGCTGTGTGTTTCAGTGCTGGTACAGTGTCCCTTCCCTGGATATTTAGCAAACAAAAATGGTTCCTCAGGGTAGGAAAAAGGTAGTCTTTGGCCAAGAACAGCAATGTTCATCAAAAATGCTACTTTTTGGAATATAATTAATTAGTAGAATTGAAACTTCTAAAAAGCTGAGTGTTGTCAGCAAGGAATGAGAGATGATCTGGAAATGGGATAAAACTTTGCAATAGCAAACACTGAAGGATTCATAGCTTAGTTTAGATGCCTTTAAAAGCAGGGGAAAGAGATTGACTGTACTTCCTAAAGCCACAGGTATCATTCCAGTTTCTGGTTCTGGAAATTCAGATGACTTGAGCTTTGTGATCTCCATTACATCTTAACAGAGTTCTCTCTCTCATTCTGATACACTTGCAGAAGCTTTATTCTCATGTCCCAGGGCAGAATTTGGATTTGATGCCTCCCTGAGGATATATTGCACTTGGTATTACATGCCCACTTTGCACTGCATGCTTCAATCTACCCTTTCCTGGTTGAAAGGCAAAAAAATAGTAGAGAGGGAATGAATGTCTTATATTGGAAATCCAGAACAAACATTGAACCAACTCTGTGAGTGTGTGAAGTTGTAGTCCCTCTGTACCTGCTGTGGTGGAAGGTTTGGTTGTAATCCAGAGGGAACAGAAACGAAACTCTTGTACATGAATGAAACAAAAACCCCTAAATGTTTGCCTGACTAATGAGTAAGGCAATTTGTTTGATGGCATGGTCTGTTTCTTATTTTTTTTAATATTCTTTTCCTTAGAGAAAGCAAACTGAAATCCTTGCCCCCAGCTGAGGTTTTGCAGATGGGCAATGTCAGCAGGAATGAGAATTCTGTGAAGGACAGGAGGATAGGGAAGAAGGGCACTGTATGGTTTCTAGGCAGTATTCCTTACACTTAATGTAATGAGTGGTTAAAACAGTAAGCAGGTTTGGTGTCAAGTTTTGGAGATGTTGTACCAGAGCCAAGAAAAGGGCAGAGAGGCAGGAAGCACTGGGGTGTGCTGAGGGTGGTTTTGTCTGATAGAACACATAAATAGTAACTGTTTCAAAGGGAAAATAGAGGTTGCAGAACAGCAGAACTCTGAATTCCTGTCAGGGCCGCTTTGAGTACTGCTGAATGTGCAGGCCCTGGAAACACGTTCCTTGTCAGAGTCGGAGAGGAGCGCTGTGCTCCGGAGTGCCATCCTCCCGCGGAGGGACAGGCTGGGGATTCTTCGGGCAGAGATGGCCCATCTCACAACCCGGCAGCTGCAGCGGCGGTGCATGCCGAGTGCCACAGCTTGATCCTGGGCTGCAGTGATGCTCTGCATGTCGTGTCAGCAGGGAGAGATCAGCAGGGAAGTGGCCGGGAATATGTTGCACTTTTGTTCGTCTTGGTGTTGACACTATTTTTACTTGCCTAGGCAGCACTTTGATGAAATCAAGGGAGACTGAATATGTAAACATAAGTTTTGAAGTGGAAAGGAAATAATGATGCTTTTTTGAGACCAGTTCTTTTCTCAGCCATTTCTTCTCTTCTTTCCTCAGTAAGAGGGGGTTCTGACTGCAGGAGCTGGTTTAATCTGATTTAGTAACATCTGGAATTCAGAGATTTTTTTTTTTTGTTTAGCTGTTTATGCATCCTAATATATCTTGTTCCTTTCACTTTCTTTCTTTTTTCTCCCCAAAAGAGTTTTGATATGCTAAGATACTATAATGAGGAGGGAAGAAAATTACTTCTGACCACAGAGATGTGGAAATTAAATCCCTCCTTTCTTTTTCCTTCTCTCTTACTAGGGAAGGACCTTGTGGATGTGACTCCATGCAACCAGCCCCCTGCAGCCACAGGGAATGAGAAATGGTTTGTGTGGGTGTTCCAAATCACCAGATAAAAGTAAAAATGGAACAGATGAGATGCCAAACCCTTATCTAATTTAAGGTGGCATAATGCAAAGGGCTTCTGACCGATGGAGAATTTGCCTTCATTTTCAGATCTTCAGAGCATTTCATACATGACATCAAATGATGACAGTTCTTCTGAAAGCTGCAAAGATTGGGATAGTGGCCACCTCAGTGATGCAGAAGTTTTTCTTTTCCATCTTCCTGACATACCCTGACTTTACTGCTTAATAAAATAGTCCATTTTACATGGTAAGCTCAGCCATTGTATTTTATGCAGATCATGATATGGATTTAGCTAAAGCTATGCTTTACACAGTGGATCTGTTTACCAGGTGCGGCAGAACTTCAAAAATGAAATTAATTAAACTATGGAGGGAGTTTTCTGGGTCTGACCATTCAGCTTTGGGGTTCCAAGTGAAGGAATTCAATACCGTACTTCATGGGGTCTTTTATTTCTAAGTAAACAGCTCAGCTGGGATCTCTTAGCCTGATGTGAAATTCCAGCTTGATGGTTTTCTGATAAATAGTCTGTCTCCTATGCTTTGCTGAAGCTCTAGGAAGAAGTGCAAGCTTTATGTAAAGCTGCAAGCAGAATAAGCTATACTTCACTTTTATAGGGATTTTTACCAGCAGTTATTTTTATTGTGCTCAGACATTAACCCCACTAATTTTTTCTTTTGTTCCTTAAAGGCTTAAAACTAAAGCTTATCAAAAGACAACACATTTTTCAATATTTCTTGGGAAGGTAAAGGAAAAGTCTCATGAAGAGGCATCAGTTAAAACAGGATAGCCATCATTTTACATGAAGTGGGCTGGCTGTATTGCTTGAGCCTCTCTCTCAGCTGCAGATTTGACTCTGTAGAGGTCTGCATGGGCAAAGCTGTTGCGGTGGTGACACAAAGCAGTTTTGTTAACTTCAAACAGGTGAGGATGTGATGCACATGGGGTTAAACACCTCTGACTTACAAGAGCATCTGTATTGCTCTGCATTTGATTTGCACCTGACAATATGTCTAGCAGGTATGTGGGCTTGTGTAAACCCTGACTGTGAGGTGATCCTTACTCTGAGTTTGGAATAGTTTCATTAAAGAAAAGGAAGCAAGTACCTTCATATCTATGTAGACTAAATCTCCTTTCCTCTAATTTCGTCACTGTGCATTTTGCTCTTCATTAAGTGCAGTAGCAGGTCCCCCAGTCCTGTTCCCTGGGCTCTTGCTGCACGAGTGTAAGAGCAACCAGGGAAATAAATAGGTGCAGGTTCACCCAGAAAGTGCTTTTTGCTGTCAACAAAGTATTGAAGTATTGACCTTGCAGATGAGTGGGAACTGCTGGGCCCTTCCTGCTGTGTGCTCCTGCTGTTGTCTCTTGTGGGTTTCACTGGAGGAAGCACTGGCATTTCAGCTGGGGAGGAATCCTGCTCCTCACCTAGAGTCTGCCATCAGAAACTCAGGTATTTATAGCACATGCACGCCTGTGGAAAGTGCTGCTATTGTATTTGGGACACTTTAGTTCTATATTTAATTCTGTTACCTCCAGTGAAAACCCTCACATTCTGCCTGTTATTTTCCTTAGCTTGCTCTCAGCTCATGCCACATGTCACTTCTTTCTGCCTCTAGACAATTACTGCCATATGTCTGTAGATTCCAAAAGAAGGAGAATGAAAGAACTTTCAGGCAAGTGATGAGATTAAATTGACACAGTGCAGGAAGTTTTCAGGAAGAAAACCCCAGTTAAAGCAGTGATTGACCAGAGGTTTTCTCCAGAGGAGGTCTCAAATATTTGTCCTTCTGTCACTTTTTGAGCAAAAGATTCAAGTGTCTCTGGGAGTAAAACCACACTCGATGGTGTTTGCTTTAGAAGTGAGTCATGCCTGGGAAAACAAACTTACTCAAGATGCATCCCACAGCAAAACAAACTTATTCAAGGGCAACTTAGTCCAATTCCACTGGAGTTTGATATAAATTAACCTTAATACAACCTCAATATAAGTGTATGTGTTTTGTATAAGCTTCATTGCTAATAATAAGTGAAGCTCTGGTCATCTCCTCCTTGGGGACAAAAAAAAAGAATTATTGGTGAGGGAGAACTGGAAAATACTTTAATTCTGAGGAGAGGCAGGGGAAAAGTGAAAATATATAAACAATACACATAAACAAAACATATAAACAATGAGTTTATCTGCAAAAGACAGATTGAAGCTTTATTTTACTTCTGCAATATGGAGATGCCCTATGAAATGATGTAGCAGGAAGTTCAGGAGCAATGAAACAAACGAAGGTGTTGTTTGAACATATAAATAAAATCTGATACTTAGAGGCAATTCATAATAGAAAAAAGACTGAAATGTGGCTATTAGGAACTCATGAGTGACAGACCAATCTGGCTGCAGCTCAATGTGCCAACTCCTATGTGCTGCAACATCAACTTGAGTTGATCACTTAAAAGCTGTCTTTACCCTTTCATACTGAAGCTTCATTTCATGCTCAAGTCCTACCCAGTCAAATGTTTGTGATTTTTTAATAGATCAGGCAGAGAGCTGTGGGTGTTTAGAGGGGATCCCCCCATGCAGAGCCTGCCTGCATTTGCAGTGTAGCTACCAGTTGTGTGCGTGTTTTGACTTGCACTCATGTGAGCTCACCCTGAGAATGCTGTGATTTTAAATACTGTGCCTTATTGTAGTGCAGTGGATTGTTATAATTAGAGGAATTTGCAAGTAGAAATTTGTTTGGGCTAGATGTGCAGACATAACACCACACAGATTGCATTCTAAAGATACACACATACTTCTCTGTGAAAATGTGGCTGAGCAGTCAGGGAAGAGGTTGAGTAGAAATAAAATAAGAAACCAAGGGAGGAGTCCTTCACCAGTGTCTGCGAATGAGAGCAAAGGCATTCCTTCCTACAAATGCACCAGGATTAAGAGGGAAGAGGCCACAGGACCATAAAGGAAGAGATACAGTATGTACAACCTCATCTATTTTTACACTCACTTGTCTTCCACTCTCCTACCTGCTTACCAGCCTTAATTTGTTTTACCTAAGTGAATAGTTGAAATGAAAAATTAAATTAAAAGGGACCAAGTAAACAATTTTGCCTTGCAGCTTCCTGCAGGTATGGCTTTCAGTAATTTGAAGGAATTTAAATTCTTGAAAGGTGAAAGTTTGGTGTTTCATCTGTCATTTTGCTGGAAGTGTAATAAAGCCCAGGTAACAGGCAAGGATGTTATTGCTCTCAGGCTGATAAAGTTTCCATGGGAAGTGCTGCTCAATTCTTTTAAATTACACAACTGGCAAATTATAAACAAACTCTGTGGAACACAAGAAGTTCTTATGAATTTTATCTCTTTCATTTTGCCATGCTCAGTATCCTGCCCTTTATTAAACCACCTAAGGGATGGACAGTGAGAACTGAGAAATCTCTTGCTCTTCCCAGGGGCCTCCTCCACCTCTCAGTGATTGGACTCTTTCTTTTTACTAAAACTGCTGTCTCTCATGTAGAAATAGTGTTGTGCTGCCAGACACTCACACCTGCAGAGCGGTGAGGTGGCACTTCCCCTGTGACAGGGGATGTGCAGAGCATGGGCCCTTTGGTGTCTTCTGAGGGATATGAAAACCATCTCTGAAGCACTGGAAACTTTCCTGCTTTGTGCCTCTTTCTCATGGATGTGGGATAAATCCCATCTTGAGAACTCACCATGGAGTGAAGCGATGAGCAGTGCTTGAGAACTGATTCTAGGTCACAGGGGTTTTTTAAATTTTATTTTATTTTACTTCTTAAGATATAAATTTAGAAACTCATTAAAGCTTTGTCCTTATGGATTAGACATACTTAAAACAACAGCAGGATTTTCTCCAAAGGATACAATGGAATTTGTTGACAAGATTAAGGACAGGCAAACGGTGTCACCCACAGCTCACAAGAGTAACTGAGGGGTTCACTGATAAAGGATTTGGATCTGGCCTCCAGAATTTTGCAGGTGGAAAGAAAAAAAAAAGCAGCTTATCTTACTTCTTGGATAAGGAATAATTCACTGCTACTACCTAATAGAAACCACGGGCATTGATTTTCCATGGATTTATGTGTGGTGGTTTACAAGACTAATTTTTACAAAATGGTTTCTGTTGGCAGACGTAAGCAGTCTCCTGCTGCACTGGCTGAATAACTGCCATTAAGCAAATGGTTGTCATTAGCAGGTACTTTTTAAAGCTTCATTTTGTTTAAGCTTTTTTTTTTTTTTTTTTAATTCAGCATAACAATAAACCATGATGCTGNAATATCTGTAGAATTTCAAAATGAGGGGGAAAAGTTCATATCTAGCTCAGATTGCTGAGAAATCTTTGGGAAAATTGGTTTATAAAACATCTTAAAAAGAGGGACACAGCTATACAGTGTTGACTGTGTATTTCTAAATATAATTCTAAATCCTGTTAATTCCAAATACAATTTCATGAAAAGGAAGCTCAGGGAGAAATATAAATGCATGGGATAAATGGGTTTCTTAAATACATAGACATTCTGCATGGAACTTACCTGCCATGAATTTTTAATTCAGTAACAGATCTCTCTTCAGCAGTTTCTTTTTAGAGCAACACCTTAGCCAAGGGAATATCAAAAGGATAATCTCAAAGTTCTGTTTCTGGAGGTTTCTAACGCAACATTGAAACATTTATTCTGAGGGGAGAGCTGCTGTGTGAGGTCTCTGGTGTCCTGGCTGGGAAGTTGGATTGTTCCCTTACCTGCAATTTGGCTTGTGGGATTTGCACCCAAATACCTGGATCAGCAAAAGCCTCTCTACATTTTAAGGGCATTTAAGAGCATTTACCTGATACCTTTGTAGGAGTTATTTCAGGAACAATTATTTATTAGAGATCTGTTCCTGTTACCTTTATCTTGAGGACAAGGAAGTCCTGTTGGTTCCGTGGGAATTGCAGCTGCTGATATCAGCTCTTGGAAGTGCTGAAAGCGATTTTTGGGTTTTGGGCTCTGTCTCCCTGGGTGTACCTAAACCTCTGGGTGCTGAGGATGATGGGCTAGCAATGGGAGCAGAGATACTTCTGAAATGAACTGGGATTTATTGAGGATATTGGGTTTGTCCTGAGAACTGTGATCCACAGCTAAACCTTTGTTCTTTTGGTGCCAGCTGTGAAAGTGTGTTCAGCTGCTGTTCTAGACTCTTTTATGAAAGTAAAAATTACTTCCTGGAAGTGCTTTGCTACACTTTCAGTTAAGGGTTTTAGAAACATGTACCTGATGCTTTTTTCATGATGCATTGTTTATTAAAGATACCTATTAATATCTTCTTAAATATTCATATATTTTAAATTTCACTTACTACTACCACAAGACAGAGATACTACTTTTGTGAGAAATGTACTGTTATGTATTATACTTCAGGGCAAGGTTAAGACGCAGTCATTTTGCATTATATCTGCATTCAAGAAACAGAAGAGTCATGGATCTCAATTACCTCTCTCTCTTGCTCCTTTTGTTTTTCACATTTGTTATAGCTCTGATATGAAATACTTGCAAACTGCAAAATTTTGCTTGATGTCAACTTGAAGAATTTTTTTAGCATTTTCAGTTTCTCTAGGTTTATTTTGTTTCAGTGAGTTTTTGCATCTTTGTACAATTAAGAGTTTTGGAAAGTCTTGAGTCTTCATCTGACTTCCGAAATCAAGAGATATTTTTCAAGCTGGCACCTTGACTGCCTTTGAAAATCAGACCCATAACTTAATAAACAATAGATCACTGTCAGCATTTACAGTGGATGTCAGCATTTGCAGTGGCTGTAAACAGCATTTACACCATAAATATCCCCATTAGGTTAATCGTAACGCAAATGCAAGGGTTACTGTTAGCCAAGCCCGGGCTGTCCAAGTTTGGCTGGATGCAGAGGGCTCCTTCCTAGGGAATTTGTTCTTCTGGTGTGGTCACTGTGTATTGCAGTGTGAAGCAGTCTCTGTGCTGAATGGGGTTGGCTCTGGAGGAGGGAAAGAGCAATGGAGAGCTCCTGTAATTTACCAGTCTCATCCCAAGAGTAGCTCCCATGTTTGCTGATGCCAGTGACAATGTGCATTCTGCTCTTGGGAACATCTCCTGTCCCTTCTACCAGGCTGTGCCTCTTGACTCAAGCCAGAGTTCCTTTTACAGTGCCTGGAGCAATTATTAGTGCAGCAGTTATGTGAAAATACAAATAAGTGTGTATTTATTTTATATGGTATCTAGATAAATGTTGGAGTGAAAATCAGATTGTTGTGCTTTCCCTGGGCTGAAGTGGGAGGAACCACAGAGACCAGCAGTGACCATGCTGGAGCAGAGCTGCCCTGTGACATTCTTCTGTGCTGGTGAATTCCCTTCTCAGCCTTCTCTCTATCCAGGAAGCCCAAGTCAGTGCATCTAAAGAGCATCGTTTGGATCTGGCACCCTGAGTTCCACCCAAATCCTACTAAAAGTGTCTAAATCTGTTTCAAATCTACCTTGAACCCAGAGGTGCCTGGAACTGGCAAAGCCACCATGGTGGGCGCTTACATGTCCCTCTTCAGAACCATCACTTACTGCTCCAAGGATGGATGTGCCAGGTCCAGACTTTTGGGAAGAACTGTGGCTCCGCTGTGTTCCCATTTGCCAGAGGCCCAGGGGCATGGGCAAGGCTGTTTGCAGATTGTTCCCAATTTCGGGGCAGCTGTGACCCAATTCCCCACTGACAGCCTGTCCATGATAGTGTTGAGGCAGTGTCCATCACTTCAGGCACTGACTTCACAGATCCTGTAATATAAAGCAGCTTTTGTGTGTTGGCTTTTTATTTTTCTAAAAGAGAAGCTAGAAAGCTTTTATGATTTTCTGACACATGAGCCAGAGAGAGAAAAAAGAATACAAAGCTTTTCCTGCATTTTTTGGAAAAAAAAAAAAAAATTGTTTCCCTTCACCTGCTTGCATTGACTAATTCAAGTAAATAAATCAAGACCAAATTTTCATTCATCCCCTATATATAAAGTATCTTATCCATACAGCTTCCCATTGTGGCTCTTTAGGATGGGGACCTTGCTTGAACTGGTTTATTAGAGAAAATATATGTTCTGGTCATTCATATCATAATTGGTGACACTATCAGAATTAGAAGCCTTTAAAAGAAAATGCCATGAGTACTCATTTCCCCTGGAGCCAAATGAGTGAGTGAATAATCTCTGAAATGAACTGAGTAATTAGACATTTCCTCTCTGGAGATGGGACAGACTCCAGGAATAAATATGGGCAATTCCCGTTTTGAAAGGAGCATTTGGAAGGGTTACAATTTGTTCCTCTAACAAAACAGGCCAGTTAGGAGCAAAAATGTTTCAGCAAAAATATTGCTGAAAATACCTGTGGAAAGAAACAACTCTTGAGTCCCTGGCTAGCTGCAAAGGGGATGCAGGGCAACAGTCAAAATTCCAGAACTACCAGTGACAGGCAGACAAATAATAGAAGTGACAAGACACCTCATGGTCAAGGACAGCCCCTTCTCATGCTGGATTAATTAGCATTCAAGATGTCTGTGTGAAATCTAACCCCTTGAAAAAGGCCCTAAATGGCACCCTTGAAAATGAACTTTTTCACTCCTTTCAAACTTGTCACCTCACCTTTCTTTGCAACAGGATCTAACTTCATTGGAATGTTATTTGGGGCATGCGGGG
>VWYP01029822.1:197968-239337 GCA_013400435.1 Pycnonotus jocosus
GGGGGCGTGTCATTATTTTAAAAAATTGTTTTGGTTAAATAAATCTTAATGTTAAATCTTCATTCATATGGCCTCGACCTGGCTGCCCTTTTCAAAGCATATTTCTCTTCTGTGAGTCTTCCAGCTGCAAAAATACATGCTGTGAATATGTGCCCCAGAGTCAAAGTGATGCTTCTGAGTGTGAAGTTTAACAATGTGCATATTTATCCTTCTGATAAACATGTCACATGTAAGAGATGTGTTTGACAAGGAGAGAGGAGCAAAGTTTTGAGGACATGGAGGCAGATGTCCACTCTTACTGCTGTCTGTGGGCTTTCAAGTGTTTTTGTTGGCACACCTCTGAGTGTTCAAGGTAATAGTTTATGATAATGGGTGATATGAAGATGTAAGGAAGTTAATTACTTATTGATTAATTCCCAGTCTCAGAAATTATCAGGCAACGAGAGTAATGAGAAAGGGGTAAAATCTGAAGAGAATTTCAATAAACCCAGAGTAAAAACTGCAAAAGGACTTGGGAGTTTGCTAATTGATTGTCTTCATGGAGAGAGAAATCATGTTTAAAATTGTCTATGCATCATTTGTTCTAATCTAACAACCAAAAACTATATAAAAGTAATTTTACTGGGGGGCAAAAAGTAATTAACCTGTCCTATTACAATGAAACAGATTTTTTTCTAGAGAGAATTCTTCTGGGGACAGTAATCCTACCTTTGATTATGTGGTATTGCCTTATGAAAACTGAAATTCAGTCATATTCATCTTTTGTTCAACAGATTTTCAATTAAGTGTGGTATGAGCTAACTGAGCTTAAACTTGGTATGAGGCTCCTTAAAGGTGACATTTCAAAGAAACTTAATTTTTCTGCAGTGCTTTCACAGAGGAGCTTTAACAAATGGATGGCAAATGTGAAATAATCTCACAGTCAAGAAATATGTCTTGCAAAACTTGGATGTTTTGAGTAACAATATCCTTAATTTCTCTTTCGCTTGATTAGCTTTTGTATTGTGTTTCCCAGAGCCAGGAGGAATTAATTATAGTGTGAAGTGACTCACTCCTGTGCTCTGGGTGGCAAGGGTTTAAGGTATCTTGAAGTCTGGAGCTGCAGGTGAGAAGCAATTCCTGGTGAAAAATGGGAACTCCGCGGTAAGCAGGTAAAGGCTGGTATTTAAAAACTGACTTTCAGGAGGATAAACAGATACACCAGTCCATAATAGCAATTCCAGGCTGCTGGAGTGGGAAGGGGATTGTCCTGGGAGAGCTGCCCCAGCCCTGCTCTGAGGCTGCAGCTGTGAACCTCGCAGTGTTTACAGCTGGGTGGGCACGAGCCACAGGCCGCATTTGTATCTCGTTTTGGTCTCTGCTTTGGGGATTTTGGCTGATATGGAAACTCTGGAAGGAGGGAATCTGGCCTCCCCCTGGGGCTGGGTCACCCCCAAGTTGCAGCAGCACTGTCACAGAGAGCAGGGGGTGCAGCTGAAACTGTGCCCAGCTGCCCCATATGTGAATGTGTGACAAGGCAGGTGCTCCTAGAGATATGCATCAGCAAGGAAAAGTGGAATTTAAACTGCTTTTTAATTTGTGCTGAGATGTGAACTGGGAATTATGAACCAGCACCCTTTAATAACATACACTGTCCTTAATAGACTGGGAGGGGGTGCTTAACATGTAGGGCAAAGTAAGTGCTGGATCTCATTGGATTAGTGGCAAATTTAATCTAGTGGATGACACTGCTGATTCAACAGTTTACTTTTTTTCTAGAATCAAAGTGACTTTGTCTCGACATGTGATCTGCTCAGTACCCTAAATGAACTGTAGGCTGGATGTGTTTGACTCAGTATTTCAACAGGGAAAGGAATTTAATTTGAGAAGTTGCAATGTACAGATTGGGAAATTATCTTTTTACAGCATGGGAAAGCTTTGCTGTGATGCAAAATTTCCTCAGATATGCTCCCCAGGCAGCAAATAATAACTCACAAAGATATTTCCCCAAAATATCAGCACTTACTACAGAATTTGTGAAAACTTGTGGTTTCCATTATATTTTTCAAGGCTGAATCCAAAGGACACATATCCTTTTTCCTGTAAAGAGGTTTATCTGACTCAGCAGATTTGATTGAATATTCTTACAACAGGAAGATGAAGGACTATGTAAATAGGTTAAGCATGGGCTGAATTTTACTGTGAAAAGCCTCTTGAGGCTTCAGAAGCACTTTAAAAATTGATACTCAAATCACAAGTGTCCTGCATTAGTCCTAGATCAGTGTGTTAAATATTGAAGAGTGAAGTGTCTCTGATTAAAGACTAGGAAAACTGATTTGGATCTTGAAGTAATTTATGTCTATGATGGGATGTCCTGTTCCTAGGAAATCCCTGAGACACAGGGAGGGTCTGAACACCTGGGAATTATGAACTGAGGCAGCTATTGTTGCAAGGGAAGAGCTTTCAACAAAAAATATTTTCAATTTATTTTAATGTATTTATTTTGTGGTTCTGAAATATACTCTTGCTCCAACTCAGACTGTTCTGTGGTTGTGTGAAAGAAACTGGTTTGGTGGCCCCAGCCATGGATGTTATTTGGGCTTTGGAAAGAACCAGGAGAGCAAAATAGGAATTGGCATGACACAGTGAACAATTACACTGAAACAAAATTGGCCACTGCTAGCATTTACCATGTCCAGTGGCAAATGCTTGATGCTCAAGGGATTGTAGACTTTGGATGTAATGGATGGCAAGGAAAAAACACAACTTCTTTACAGGGAATCCTTTACTGCCACACAAGAAACATTGTCTTAAGAATGAAGCAGTAAAGATAAGGTGCTTTTCTGAAAATAAGATTGCTGATTGTTGCTCACTTCTTCTGATTTTACTTTCCCAAACAGGTCTGCATTCCTCTGACTTCCACAAGAAGAGATTTGTCTCACTTGTGAGTTCAAACTGAGGTCAAGTTTCCTTTCTTTGACTCTGCCACCCTGTCTTTCCCTTCCAAAAGCTTCAAATCCAGGTGTGAGTCTATCCCTTAATGTCTCTTACTAAAAGTTCCAGTCCTTTAGAGGTCTGGCCCTTTAATCTCATGTTCTAAGACAGAGCAGTAACTTGTGTGTTCATGCTTAATTCAAAGAAAAGTATTTTTATCAAAATATAAAACATTCTCAATAAGGACAATAATCAGCAAGCAAATCTGGAAGTTGACACAAGGCTTGATGGCTTTTAAATGAAGCTCCTGATGTGTAGGTGGAAATGATGTGTCATTAAAATGTTGGCCATGCAGCTCGCAGTTCTTTTTACTTAGGGTGTCCATCAAAAAGGGCTGCCAAAGTCATACACCTGGGTGAGCCTGGTTTGATCTTGTTGCTTTTCCTCTTTCTCTGATGATGGGAAGCATCCCTTGGAGTCAGTGTTCCTGGGAGTGTGGGTATAACCCTTCATAGCATCCTTGGATCACCGACTAAAGGAAGGACTTGACTAAAACCAGGAAAAGCCTGTGTCACCACGTGTTCTGCAATGGGAGCACTTTTCTTGCTGTCCAGCCCAGTGTAAATTGTCCCTGTGTGCTGACTATGGAGCCAGACCCCGGTCAGCATAGAGCAAGTGCTCTCAGCAAAACTCAGCCACCTGTGTCAGCTGCCTCTGCAAGCATTCCCTTACCAAAAAGTGAAAATGAAACCTGGGAATATTGTCTTTGAACAAAGAGGTGTGGGAGCCGGAGGAGACTGAGGTGGGAAAACTCACTACTGCTTCCTGGGATATGGGCTAGAGGCGTGTTAAATGCCTTTTTTGCCTTCTGCCTATTTGTGACAGTGGGACAAAAAAAAAAGGTAATACCAACCGAAATCCCAAACCAACCCAAAGCTCAACAAACAGCAAATGGAACAGTTCCATTACTTCTCACTCCACATTCTGCCCAAGTGCTTTGGTCACAGTTTGGCTGATGAGGAATGGTGGGACTTGCCACTTCTGGAAGAGTTCAGTTCCCACCAGAACTGGGACCTCAGTGCCCAAGAAAGTGTTATTTCAGCTGTCCCAAAAAGTTCCCTTTCCCTTGGGAAGAGCAGGCCAGGTAGGGAAATGTGGAGCTCTCAGTGGCTGCTCTGCAGAGGAGCTGCCGCCGCCATTGTTTTTCAAGGAACCTCCTTGAAATGTGTTTATGCTATGGGAAAAATGAGCTTATCATTTTCTTGAGCTGCTGGCACCTTTCCAGGAAGGCATTGTTTTGTGTGTCAACTCTTTCTGGGTTCGGTGTGTCGTAATTGCTGCTCCGGGAAGAATGAGAGGAAAGGAGATGACTTTTAGTCTCTCTCTGCTCTGTTTTTCTGTTAGTGTTCCTTAGGACTGGAAGCTTCTGTGGGGTTTGTAGCTGAGGGCAGTTCTCTCTACCCTTGGTGAGGCCAGGATTGCTTGTTGCCATCTAGGAAATACTGGGGGGCTGCTGGGAGTCATCTTGTGTGTAAGATTTAGGGACATTTTTGACAACTGTAGCGTGACAAATCTTGGTGCCATGCAGGTAATTCCATACCCATGCAGAGCAGGTGGATGCAGGAAATGCTGTGGGATGTTCTGTGGTTTTCCAGCTGGGGCGGATGGGTTTGCTTCTTGTGCTCAGCATGCTGTAAACAAAGTGACAGAGGGGAATTGACACAGGTTTTCTCCTGGTGTTTCCATAGGTGAACATGAAAGCAGGGTTGTCCTGAGGAATGGCAGGAAATAGTGCATATGGATTAGAACTGGTTGTCAGGCTCACAAAACCCATGAAATATATAACCCTCCTGCAATAATTTATTACTACAGATCTTATGTTCATGTCCTAAGTCACACAAAAAAACTCATTCATAATTTTAATTTTGGTCCAGTTGTTTCTGCCAAGATTTTCTTTACAGGAAAAAGCCCACAGATTTCTTTTGACCATATCCACTTCCAGCAGTGAAAAGGAAACCAGGCATTCCTGGAATTATTATCAAAATTCCTTTGTCTCTGCGGGGCAGGAAGCCAGACTGCTTTGTTTTAATAGCATTTTTCTAGCCTTAAACCTCCAAGGCTGTCTATATGTCTCAATTTTCTCCAGAAATTTTGGGATGCTGTCTGCATTTTGTTACAGCAGCTGCCCTGACAGCTCATTTATACACTGATTTTACCTCCCTTGCCCACAGGACTACAGTATCTGAGCTGATCCCTCTGTAGTAAAGCAGTAGGCAGGCTGGTTTGCTTGTGTCTCTAACATGACTTGCTGTGGTCATACATATGTAATATTATGGGATTTGTAAACTTCTCCCCTTCCCTACTGTTTTACTTGGAGTTTTCCTGCAGTTTGTAGTTACAGTCACATCTGTATTTTATGCCCAGAACCCCAGGAATAATTCTTTTCATCTTCATTCTAAAAAATCTCAAGAGATTCAGTCCTACTTTGCAGCTGCTGGTAGAGAAAAAGTCAGTATTTTTACAATTTTCTAGAATGTATTCTATTTCACAACATTACTATGTTTTAGTTTCATTAGTAGTATTAATCAGAGATGATAAATGGACCTGTACCACCTGCTTGAGAAATGTTTATGTGTCTCTTGTAGCTTTTTGTCTGCCAATGGTGAAAATTCTTCCTCCTTGTAACTCTATAAAAAAAAACTTTCAGAGTGGCCAGAACAAAATCCTGGTAGTTTGAGGGCAGGTAGTTTGTGGGAAGACCCTCCCCTCATGTGCATATATCCACACAAACACATGCACTTGATTTTTGAGTCTGACTCATCTTTCAGCATGTGTTGTGTGACCCAGGAGGGGCTAGAAAGGGCCCTGGGGAGCTCCTTGTGCTGGAGGCAGAGGATTAGTCACAAATTGCTCCATGTAAACCTCAGCGAGAAGTACATGACTGCTTCCAACAGACTCTGGAACCAAAAGCCCTGCACAATTATTTGTATGTTTGGGGAGAGGAAATGCGTAAATCGCTTTCCCATTAGTGAAGTAACCAGGAAATAAACAGAGGAGACCTTGTTTAAAATGCTTGTTTTGTTCTGATGGTGAAGATAAGCAGCTGGAAGAGCTCTCCAATTGAACTGCTCTCCCTGAGTCATCCCAGCTTTATCTGGATGTTGAAGGGTCTCATGCTGAACGCAGCGCTACAGCCCTGCAAATGGATGCAGATGATTTAGAAACTTGAGGAATTATTGAAACTGCTAATTTGCCGTTTTCAGATTCGAGAGCACTTCCTGCATTTGGCTGATTTCATCCCCATTGGATGAAATGGTGCTCGGAACATAAAAGCAGAAGGTGCGGGGCAGCCAACAGCAGTGGCATCAATTCCCATGTTTGAGGGACAGCTCAGAGGGGGAGGTGGATTTGGGAATGCCTGTGCTGGGTGGCTGATTTGGATGGACACACGTCCACAGGGGTGGACAAACCACTTCATGGAAGACACTTAAGTCCTTTAGTTAGGGCTGTGTGGAGAGATAGTTGAGTCTTGGAAGCATAGTGAAGTGAAAGTGCTTTTTAACCTCTGGTCAGGAAGATGCTCACAACATTTAAAGCCCAAGAATCAGCTTCACTAACACTGGGAACTCCTCAGTGGGAGAGCTGCTAGGCAGCAGCATCCTAAGGAAGCTGCCACATCTGATGTGCTGGGATCTGCAGGATCACTGGAGAAGGCTCAGATGCAGCCCAGGGAATGGGCAGCTGGTTGTTGAATGTGCTGACTTGGGAAATCTCAGCTGGTTTTGCTACAAAGACATATTGCAGATCCACAACCACAACAAAGGAGGGGACAAAGGGCTCCATTTGCCATGTGTGGGGGTAAAATCATTAAAACTCATTAATTCAACAGCTTTATAGCAGGTAAATGTGCCTAGTACAGCTCTCAGTAATATGTGCTGTGCTTTGTTATCTGTGTTGAGCTTACTTTTAAATTATGAGTGTTTTAAACAGCATCGTATTAATATACAGCAGTCTATGTTGATTGCAATGAAATAAAACTGAAAAGACACTGAGAAACCAGAAAGTTGTTCATGTGGAGTATTTGGCTTCCTCTGAAGCCCTGACAAAAAATGGGCTCCCATGGTTTATGCCTCTCACAAGTGCTGTTCTGCATCAGTCCATGATGTGGGTTTGTATCTGTGCACTTTTGCAAAGTAAAGCACAGCCTGATTAGTTCCCAGACCCAGCTGCAACAGTGCAGGATGCAGCCACAGAAATCTCAGGAAGGCAGCAAAGGCAACAAGGCAGGGGAAAATGTGGGTTTAGGACAGAAAGAATCTCACCATGTGGATAGGGAAATATGTAAAAGGTGCCTAAACCCCATCCCTGGGAGAGCTTGGAAGCCTAAAAATGTAATGTGGCAGGGTTTGGCTTGCAGCACCTGAGTCCCCTCTGCCCTGGCTGTTGAGAGTCTATCTGGAATAATCCCATAATCCCAGCATCATATCAAGAGCACAAAGATACTGATCAGACATGCAGATCTTCAGAAATTAGGAAAATAATAAGCTGAAGCTGGGCAGTGTCCTCTGTTGGGTGATGTCTGCTCTGCTCTGTCACAGGAATCTTTTTGCCCCTAAGGTCGGGATGTTTGGGCTATCAGGAACATGCAGGAGACATCTGCAGAGTTTTCGAAAGTGCTGAAGTAGTTGAGTGCTGATTTCAGCCAGAGCTGGACACTTAGACTGATTCCTGATCTCTGAGGTCCCTCTTGGGACTTGCTCCTTGCAGGGATTTCATCTGGAGACATGGGTGCTCCAGCTGGAGAGGGAGCAGCCCAGGAGACATGAGTCCCTAGATAGTGACATGCTGGCACTGATAGATTTTAAATACCTTGTCATTTGAATGTTTCTTTTCATTATCCCATCCCCAATCATTCCAAAAGGGTCTTACAGAGGAGATGGAGACAGTACTGACAGCTTTTTCCTCTGCTATTGTGTAGCTGCCAGCTGAAATGGATAGAGTTAATTTTTCCTTGGAATGAGGTTCTGTGCTGAGATTGCTGGTGCAGTAATTTTACAAAATGCTCATCTTTCCTGCTTTAAATGTGCCTAGCTCAGGAGGGACAGGCAGGTGTTACTGTACCATGGCTCTTTAATGGGCTCTGGAAGCAAGAGAGTGGTTTCAGTCCCCACAACATATTTAATCTTGTAACATCTTTTACTGCATTTAATAGCCTGTCCTACATCTTAATCACTCAGTGTAGAGAAATTAATCCAAACCCCCCTTTTGTCCTGATAATTTTAAAACTCCATTGTGTTTGCCCAGGTTTGCCTGTCTTCCTCTGGCAATTCCCCAGGTTCTGCCCTTGCCTGCTCACGGGAATGCTCCCAATGGCTCCTCCTAGAGATGGATAATTGTGTGCATCATGCTGCTTTTTCCCTTACTGGTTTTGTAGTTTTTCCTGCTGTGTTTACAGGAGGCTTTGGGTGCTGTGTGCACACCACAGTTCATGCAGGATGCTCCTGTTGCAGGGAATGAAGCATCAGCAGGATCAGAAGTGAGACAAGTAGCTGGAAACAGAGCCTGAGAGAGTGGCCCTGTTACCCCTCTTGCTTTCCGGGCACAGGGCCCCTGCCTCTCCATCCAAATTTACCCCATATAAACCCAGAAGAGGGACTGTTGGTTTCATTTGCACAGGGAGGAGGAAGAGTTATGTGTTGGCTGTTCCCCCACATATTCATGTGGCTATCGATCCTAGTTGCAAGTTTTGGCATCTCTTTTGTAGTTGTAGCAAGAAAATGTTCAATGGCTCAATGGTTTCAGTAATGTGAGAGCTTCTATTTCTGTACTCTCAGCAACATCATTTGAGTTTGGGATTGAGTCACACAAACAGTAACTCATAAAAGAGGAGTTTGCAGGTTGGATAACTCCCTCCTAATGAGGCACTAGATGAGCGTAAAAATGATTGATTCAGAATTCCTGGAGATGTAGTTTTCAAGTTTGGCCTAAGCTGCTGTTTGCCAGGTGGAAGCCAATGTATTAACTTGAGATTGCTTTACTAATAGTAAAATTCTCACCTGAACTAACTTTTCTAAACTATGTCTCTTTAATATCTGATGATTGAAGCATATGAAATACAATTTTATGTGCTAAGAAAAGTGGCTGTGACTGTCTGTGGGAGTTGTGGGGATTGTGAGCAACCTTTAGGGCATGTATTCGGTGTCTCAGTCAGTTTGACCCTCTGGGTTTTGCACAAATATTACTGTTGCTGGGAAGCTTTGTATTTTCATTTGCAGTATTTTTCCATTTTGTCCTCTAAATGTTCATGTAAGAGAGGCACAGCAGAACTTGGAGAAGCAGAGCTGGAGGCGGCTCTGTGGCTACAGTGGTTTCTCAGGTTTGCAGGGGACCCAGGGCCTTTTCAGCAAGGGATACTTAAGAGATTCCACGTGATCAAGAGGCACCAGTGTAAGGTCGAGATTTCTGGGTGAAATCAGGTGGAAAGCTGGAAAAGGCAAGCCTGAGAATAGCCTGGCTTAGGGAAGGGAGATGAGAGCACTGGGCTGGAGAGATGAATGAGTGCTTCCTCTCCCTTCCTTCCCTATGCAAAGCTAGTGCCTTTTCCAGCCTTCCACTGGATTCTGTGCAGGAGCCTGCTGAACATCTGTTCCCCCTTTCGTTCTGCTGTGTTTCCAGTCCAGGGGCTGTGCCTGCTCTTAGGGACACTCCTGATGAGCACAGGAGAGTTTGGTGGCACAGGGACAAACCCGAATGGTTGAGTAAATGGAACCAATAAAGATTTTACTGATCATAAACCACAGCCAGTCAATACCAGAACAAGCTGACAGCCAGTGGGAAAGGCTTCAGCAACAGCATAATGGGTTTGATTTTCTCTGTTTCCATCAATAATGTGCCAGATGCATTTAGCACAGGCTGAAGGGGAGCTAATGGGGTATCTAACAGGCCAGCAAGGAAAGGCTTGCTATGGTCACCTCTAGCACCAAACAACCCCAAACAAAGCAAGGTTAGTGTTTCAGCAGCCCATTAGTGTGACTGTTATCCAGCAAAAGCATTACCTCAGCTGACATCTGAGGTAATTTTTAGGTGCTCCTATAGTTGAATCCTTTATTCTCCATGCAAGGTTTTTAAACTTTCTTGAGCTTTTTTTTTTTTTGAGCATATTTTTTTCCAGATGAATTCAACTGGAAATTTTGTTGCACCTAAAGCTAAATGTGTAACAAAACCTCCAGCCTAAATCAGTAAAGTTCTTAAGTGGAAGGCAAAAATACATTTGTAGTAAGTTGTGTCACAGGCAGCATTTGAGTGACCCAGGGCATTCCTTGGTGACCTTGGGAAGAAGGAAAGCTTTGGGAGAGCTTCACCACAGGGATGTGTGTGCACAGTCAGCCCAGATGTGCTCACTAAACTGCCTGATCCACAGTGGCACCTAAATCTAGGCAAATGCAAACACCTTGGAATCTGAGTCAGACCCTAGCACTGAATTGTTAAAGGCATGGCAAGGGCTGCCTTAAGATAAGGAGAGTATGCTTTCTTCTAATAAATAGTTAATCTGTGATTAAAAGCTGCTGCACCAGAGAAAACACACTATTTTTTTGTGTGAAATCTGAATAAAATTCTCTGATTATGGAGATAAAGTAATTAGCACCTGTCTTTGTGTAATATGTACTGAAAAGGGGAAACATGGTACATGATGCCTGAGAAGTGTCAGGGCTGCCTCTGCCGCCTGGATATTGGAACCAGCATGTGCTAGCTTTTCCCTTTGCTAGGATTCAGTTTTGACACACTTGGTGAACTAGTTCAGCCTAGTTAATTATATTTTTAATTACTGGGAGAAGTCAAGAATTGCTGTATCCATAATCATGAGGAGTCTGAGTTTGGGGTGGAAGAATTTCAGACAACAGCAAGACTGAGAAATGCAAACTCTGTCTTAGTGCCACAGTGCTCACTGTCCCAAAACTTCCTGAGAATATGTGTCTTTGTTGTAAATAGCTAAACATTCTGGTGAGCTTAATAAAATCCTGCCTTGGGCAGATATCTTTCTTTCTACATGATAGCACTAATCCCAGTGTCGCTGCATTGCGAGGGAATTCGGCTGCACTCTAATAAGAAGCTCTCCAGCACTTCTTCAGTAAGGGATGTTATGTAAGAGTGCAGGCCTAACAGAAAATCATAGGAGACAGGACTAAAAATGACCTTGGGAGGTCCTCTGATCCTGCCCTGGGGAGGTGGACGCTGCCAGCGCCAGCACTTAGTACAAGGGGTATAAATTGTTGAGAGTGTAAAGCCAACAGTGCCATTTTTTTTTTTTTAATCCAAACAAGGCAGCTGAAAGGGGATGGATTGCAGTGATAGCCTGTCTCTGTCATGAATATTAATATTGAGGTAATTAAATCAGATGACTAGGAATTATAAGACAGGGAGATGGTTTGCATGTCATTGAATCTGCTCCCCAGTTAGCAGAGAAACCATTTCCTAAACATGTGGAGCTGCCAGGTAGTTACAGGAGGGTTCAGAGTAGCCCTTGCACAACCTTGGTTTTCATATCTCATTTATTGAAAGATTATTTAGTTGTCACTGCAGTGTGCTGGGTGTGGATTTGAATGACCAAAATCTGATTAGATGTGCAATTATTAAACTCCTGCCAGCACAGTGCAGGAATCTCAAAGGTCTTTTCCAATCTAGTTAATTCTGTGATTTTGGAAGAGCAGCATAACAAATGGAGTTTGCCAAAGTTGGATATACCTGAACCAAACTCTTGTTTCCACACATCAAAGTATGCCTGCACCCAAGATGCTGAATTCTTTGCCCAGGTAAACTGTCGGCATTTCTCCCCATTTATACCCTCAGTACATAAGATATGTGCCTTGGAATGTGGCTCCCAAGGATTCTGGAGACCTCCTTTAGGAACATGAATACCAAAGCAGGAAGTATTGCTAGTAACGGAATCCAGGTGAATTTTGCATTATCACCAAGTTGTGTTTTCCCATTTTCTGGCCATGAGGATGTAAGGACTGCCTCAGAGCAGCCTTCTGTTCAGCTCTTGGATCTCCAATTCTGTCTTTGCCTCAAATACTCCTCTGTTGGATAAAATCCCATCCACTTGCCATATTGGGCTTGTTACTTCAGCTCCTATGAGCAAACAGAAAGGTAGATTGAATCTCTGGATTTTTGCCTTCTGTGGGGTTCTCATCCCTTTTCCAGGGATCTCATAAGTGTGTAAAGAACCTCACACTTTAAGATGATCTCCAGTGTAGTCCCACAGCTGCCTGTGAGTTGTAAACCTCAAAAAACAAAAAAACAAACAAACCAAACAAACCCCAAAACCCACAAACAAAAACAACCCCCACCCCCTCCCCCCAAAAAAAACCAAACCCAGAAAAAAAAAGGAAAATATCAGGATTTAACATGACATCCTTACACATTCTAAAACAGCAGAGGATAATCTGGCTTAAAGAACGTTATGAATTTCTTACTCAACTGAGGCCAAGCACAGTCATATAAAAATGGATAAAACCAATGCACAAATATGCCTTTGGCAGCAATGTAAGTGTCTGATAAAGTTTGACATAACCCCAAAATATCTCCTTGCTTCAAGAGCGTGGATGTCAAAAGAAAAAGAGATCAGCTACGTAAATATTGATGTTCTCTTACAACATGTTAGAGTGACAGATGTGGAGAGAGGATGAATTGTCACTGAATTTCCCTAAGAGCAAGATATTTCTGTGTCTCTAGTAGTTCAGAAAATAGTTTTATTTCAGCCCTGGAATGAAGCACCACATGTTGATCACATTCTCAATGATGTTAAGAGCACAAGAAGCTCAAGGAGGGAAGCTCATTTGGTAGTAACCCATTCCTGAGAATGGGAATTTTTTCCAAATTGTTACGCCCTTAGCAGTGCCTCACAAAGGAAGATGGGAAGGACTGGAAATCGTATAACCAAGGAGACCACAGGGGTTGAAACTGGCAGTAATGACATGAGCCAGCGACTGTCCTGTTTCCACAGGTTGTTCCAGAGCAGAAGAGATGGACCGTACAAGTCTTCTCATAAACACTTTTAGGTGCAATTTTTGTTTGGTTGGGTTTTTTTAAAGTTTGGTGACAGTGTTTCAGTTCATATGTTTTCAATTTCTCCATCTCCTATGTCCTTGAGTGACTTTTCTGCTCATTTTTCCTCTAAGCTCATAACATCCCAGCATAAATATATTAAGAAATCCTGAAATATATATGTGTCTAGTCTATGTGTCAAGAAGACTCACATACATTAGGATTTGCTTGCTCAAGCCTTTGGTAGATGACCTAATTTCCCCTTTAATCAGATTGCAAGAGGAGATTTAAGTAACTGTTTTGCACTTTAGAAGGGTTAAGAGACACAGAGATTCAAGACCAAATCCTCGGCTGGTAGGAGCTGGCATTGGGAAGTTGAGAACTGAGGCTGAGTTGTGTGATTTGAAGCAGCAGGGATCTCTGCTCTGGACTCCCAACAGACAAGTAAAGAAATAAAACTAAGAGGCAGACATTGACTAAGAGGTCAAGAGGTCAAGAGATGTGTGTTGTCTGAGGAGATAAGGAATGCTCAGCCAGGAAATCACAGAAGGCCTGGAGCTGAAGAGAATCCAGAGGGGAGGGAACTGGTGGGCACAGCTGAGAAGTTGGACTCAAGCATGAAGTCCAAACCTGCTCTGAGACAGCAGTGAACTTGTAACCAAGGAACTTAGAGCTGGCCAGTGCTAGAGGGAGCAGCAGGTCCAGCCCCTCTGGAAAGACTGGTGCTCAGGAATCGTCTCAGGTAGGAAACAACAGAGGGAAGGGTTGGGATGTGCTGGGAGCTGGTGCCTGTGCTGACGGCAGTGACAGTGAGGGAGCTCCCACAGCTCCTCCCAGGAGTGCCTGTGCTGGGAAGGAGCTGATTTGGTGGGAGGGCCCCTGTCATAGGGAGTTAATTGAATGAGCTGTTCATCTCCAAAGTGCTCATCTGAGCCAGGCTCAGAGACTCTCCAGAGATGCACCCATCACTATGAAAATCCTCACACAGCAGAGTGTGCAGAACCTCAGATTACCTCTTCCTCTTTTATTACACAAGGCTATTTTTAATCCAGTGCTTGGCTGGGCATTAATCATCTTTGACAAATTACTGTGTGTTGTCTTCATGTTGTGTAAATTCCCATGCATATTTTAGCCTATTGCAGTCTCATAAGAGTGGTAAGTGACACCTTATTTCCCTTACTTTACGGGCAGGCTGCAGTAGTTATGAGGTATCAGAGGAAATTCATGCCCAAATTCATCTGTCAGTTTAAACCAGTGAACAGCTGTGTTGTCACTGCAGCTTTGCAGGGCTGTATCAGCCATTAGCACTGCCCTGACACCCATGGATTCTATACCATCAATTATCAATTTTGCTAATTACGTGGCAATGTGAGTACAAATGTGTGATGGGAATTGACATCGCGGAGGAAGTTGAGTGAATCACTGAGTCAGGAATGAGTACATGTGGAATTCCACCTACACACAAGGAAGTGCAAGAGTCGCAGCAGTTTTTCTGCACCGTTTTTCTTATACTTGAGTGCTACATTCCTAGACGCGTCTCTGTCTTAGATCCAGGACTTTAAAAGGAGCAATTCTATGTGACCCAAGAAATGTGTGATGGAAAGCTCGTGGGTGCTTTTAGTTCCGGATCAGGGATCTCCTTATGTCAAGTTCTTGGGAGCAGACTGGGAGTGACACATGTTCCTCACAATGCACCAAAGGTTGCACACTTGGAGGTCAGTGCGTGACCGGTGAGCAGAGCAAACAGGCTTTGCTCTTTGTGCAGTTCTGAGGGCAGAGCAGGGCAGTGGCAGCTTGTCCCTGGGGTGTGGGGGAGAGGAGGACATGCCATGAGCTGCGTTGTGCCCTGGCTAGTCCTGCTGTCAACCAGCTGGGAACCTCCCAGGCCCTGGGGACACACAGCTGCTTCCCAGCCCAGCCCCAGCTATGGCAGCATGGCCTGGCAGGAGCTGAGGTGGATACCATGAGCTGCTGTGCTGCCTGGGGAGGCTGTGTGTGCCTCAGAGCCGCAGAACGGTGTGAGGGGTTCCTCTGACCCCGGCTGCTTGCACAGCACCATCTGCTCTCCCTGGGCTCCGCAGTGCCGACCCATGGGATAATGCATATACCCCTGCAGAGTGTTTCTAAGTGGGGGTGGGTTGGAAGAACTCAAGCCTGTGTTGTCTCTGTGAGATTCCTTGGGTCTGAGAAGGGGCCACCTTAAGGTGCAGCAGTTCAGAATCAGAAGCAACAAGGAATTGATCAATTCCAGGATCAGTGTTGTTTGTTCTGCCCTGGGAGGAGCACAGTGGGATGTTCCATGGATATTTGAGAGAGGTAATCTGCTGTGAGTACAAGTGAGAATGTGGCACAGGCTCTGGCACTGGTAAACACAAGCAGATCTCTATGGATAATACGAGTTTTTTTCTGTTTGATTTTTTTAGAATCAACCTTGTCCTATGTTAGGCAGCTGGAGGCCAGAGTAAGACAGCTGGAGGAGGAAAATCGCATGCTGCCCCAGGTGGGTGACAGCCCCGCGGGAGTGCCCGGGCTGCAGAGGGACCAGCAGCCCTTGTCCTTCCTGCATTTGGACGCTCAGATAACCAAAGGCTCTCACATCTGTTTGTTCATCTTGTGTTTGAGTAGGGGATTCATTTAAGGCTATGACAATGCTTTCATTAAATTTTTTCCTTTGCAGGCTTTGATACCTTGTTAAGAAAATTTCCTGGAAGCCACTACTTCTAATTAATTAATTTACGAGTTGGGAATCACAGTGAACTGACCCTTTGTATTCTGGTTTTATTCCAAGAGGTTCTCGTTAAAATATCAATTACTTTTTAAAGTTAACCAAAATATTTTGCTCTAAAAGCACAAACATTATAAGTAATAATTGGGTTATATTATTTTTAATACTTCAAGTAATATATTAGCTACATTAATGCAAGACTGAAACTCAATTGAATAAATAAACAAATGTGATGTTAAAGGTTTTCCTAACATGTTTCTAAGAATGAAAAATTTGAAAGTCCAGTACAAATTAATCAAAGACACTTGTAATTTTCATATATGCACATATTTACTAGAACATATTTCTATTATATTTCATTAAATAATCCTTAGAAAAATCCATCAGGTCTTCAAATGAAGTTGCCCACTGGAAAAGAAAAGAAGTTGGGTTTTGTTTAAATTGAACACTAGCCATGAAGAAAAGTGCTTTTTGTTGGACTTACTAGCATTGTTTGATTGTAAAATCCAAGGTAACAGTGATGTAGTAAGAAGTAAAATCCACTGGCTCAGATTTATTGCCCTTTTCCTAAGGCAGATTTTAAGTAAAGTGTGGTGGCTTTACCCCTCACCTTTCATATGACAGTTGGAAGGGCCTCTGCAGCTTTTTGCTTGGTGACCTTGGGCACTTTGCTTCTCTCTACCCTAACTTTTGGATCTTGAAAAGAAGGACAACAAGAAATATCTGCTCATTGACATGTAAATAGTTTTCAGTAAGAAAGACAAATGTTGATCCAGTAATAATGAATATTATTTTCTTTTCAAGAATAGTTCTCAGGACAAATGTTAACAAACCCACCCAAAAATACTGTGTGATTTGTCTTGGGTCTGGAACAACACTTGGAGATAAATTGTGCAGAACATTCTTCATGGGCCAAATCTTTAGAAGCGTCCGTGTGTTTTATGTTTGGTTTGTCTGAGTTTCAGGTGCTGAGGCAGAACCCACAAAAAGCATTCCCAAATCTTACCAAAGTCTGGAACACCCACACTGTGTGCATTGAGTTCAATGAAAATACCTTGGCTGGGGTGCCAAACCTGAGAATAGTGCCTGTGGAAACAGCCCGGCACCTAAGCCTGTAGCTGTTGCAAAAACCATTGAAACAAAATATGCTGAGAGTAGGGTTTTGAAGGGGAAGAGCAAGGTGAGCAAGCCTGGAAACAACTTTTTGTTTTCAAATAGCCAGGTCAGTTTGTCTTATGTGTGATTTTGTTGGCACAAGGATCTGTGGTAGAGTTCTGAAAAGTCTCCTCATATCTCCAGGTACTTCATTCTAAGACTTAATAAGTGGCAAGAGTTCACATTTCCTGGCATATTTTACTCTTCCTCCTGGTGGAAGTCATGGCTTTGGGGAGAGGAAGGAACTGTAGACACGCAGCTTATTGTAACTTTGTACTCATCACTCAGTGTTGCATTTCCCTAAGTTTGTTTTGGGTGTTTGTTGTTCCTGTAGGTCCCACCTAGAATGTGCTCACCTCAGTGGTGATCAGGCCCTGTCTCAAAGACAAGGATGCAGGATAGAAATGCATAAACTCCTGGCATTGGTTTGATTCCATTTAATGGGAGGAATGGGATTTTGTTGGGCATGAAGCCAAGCCAAGTGCTTTTGACAAATAAACTGAAAATCTACAAGCTCCACAACTGATGAAGGTTTTTTTGCACAGCCCTTACTCAGTTATAGTGTCCTGCCTTAAAATTTCAGGAGTGCCTCAGTGAGAGATGCCTTTTGCTTTTTGGATAGACCCTCCCTGATGGGATGCTGGAGCACTAGGAGGGTTTGGGAATTGCAGGATTGCATTTAAGAGAGAGGTGGCAACTCACAGTCATGCATGTGACACCTCTGCTATCTCTGCTGAAGAACCCTGGCCTTGTGTCGGGCTTTTTTCTCTCCTCCTGCCACACTTTTCTTCTTTTTCCTCTCTGATTTCAATATCCTTTCTTCTCCCCCTTTCCTGCTTACGTGTCTCTCATGGAAATGCACTGACATATTTGTCGACACCTCTCCAGACAAATCATTCTGTTCCTCTGTCACTTAGATGTGGTTCTTTTCCAATTTCTTTTGCTTTGCTTGTCTTCCTCTGTATGTATTATTTTTCTTTTCAAAACCCCACAGACCTCTAATGTGAAAGTTTTATTAATATTTAGTGGCAAGAGCATTTCCAAAGCAAATGGTTTTAAGTGCTGCCATCACTGTTCAAATGGAACCTGAGTTTCAGCTCACTCTGCTGTACTGAAGGGCTGCTTTGTCAGGGGAATTGCAGTACAACCACTGAGTCAATATTTTAGTTTGATCAGGTAATAGAAAAGGTATAAAAATGGGAATATTCACTTAAGCCTGTTAATGTCTCTTGCTGTGCTCCACAGTGGTTGAGAAGGTGGTTCAGAGCACAGGAGGGGATTTCAGAGTTACAAGGAGCCATAGGTTGCAGGTTTGGTAAGAGCTGTTCTTTTGTTGTTGTTGTTATTGTTATTGTTCTCTTTTCTTTCTCTCCAGTAACAAGAAATTACCCAGACCCTTTCAGTTTCTGGCCACAAACAGGACTTTTGAGCAAGAAAGCAGATACTTTCCAAGAATTATGACACGCAGCTGGGTCTTCTGTTGGGAATGCCAGACTGTGCTGGCTGTGGCCAGGCCGAGGGGTGAGCAGCTTGCACTGGTGCCCCTCAAACACTCCTGTGGGCAAGGCTGTGTGACAGCAGGGCCTGGAGGCTGCTGGGCTTGAGCAAGAACGTTTCTGGTTTGCTGGATGGAGTTCAGGCCAGAGTAGTTCCCTGTGGGGCTGGGGCAGGAGCAGCACATGGGCTCTGGCAGTGCCTTCTGCTGACTCAAAGCGCAGAAGAACTGCAGCACCACTGGGGATTGCGTTGTGCAGCTGACATTGAAGAGGGAAAATGCAGCATCAGCAGTGCTCTAACCACGTGCAATATGTTGACCCTGGCTGGAGGCCAGGTGCCCACCAAAGCTGCTCCATCACTCCCTTCCTCAGCTGGTCAGGGGGAGAAAACACAGCAGAAGGCTCATAGGTTGAGATAATGACAGGGACATATCACTCCCCAGTTACTGTCATGGGCAGAACAGACTTGGCCTGGAGTAATTAGTTTAATTCACTACCACTCTAATCAGAGAAGGATAATGAGAAATAGAAACTAAATCTTAAAACACCTTCCCCTCACCCCTCCTTTCTTCCCTGGCTCAGCCTTACTCCTGATTTTCTCTATCTCCTCCCTATCAGCAACACAGAGTACACAAGGCATTTTTTCCTCCTTCTTAAACATGTAACTGATCTGCACTGAGTTGCAGGGCTGAGAACTGGGAAGCCATCCCTAACACCACCCCTTTACTAAAACCCTAAATCTTCACCTGCCACTCAAATCTTGTCCCACCAGTCCACTACACCAGGACATAACACCTATGTTGTTGTAATGAAGATACTTGGTGATAATGAATAAAATACCTAGGGATCAAAGATTGGATTTGGATCCTAGTTGCAGCTCCCTGGACTATGACAGCCCTGTTATATCAGTGAGTAACTTCAGAGGCCTGGAAAGAGCAGTGTCCTCCCAGACTTGCTGTGGTGCATGACTGCTCCCCATGCCTTATGCTGGGGGAAGCCAGATCAGGATCTGGTATCCACACATCAATTAGCTGAAGATATCCCTGAGTTTTTGTAGGGGTGGTATTTCAGGGCTGATCAGCTCAGCTGAAACACTCTGAGAATGTGGACATCTGTCATATAATGACAGTGAATGCGTATGCAAAAGACAAACTTAGCAAGTCACCCAACTTAAATTACTTTGGTTCTTACTTGTTTCATGGGAGGAGGAGACTTTTCCCCTTCCAGCTCTTTGTCCTTGTAATTCAGCTTTCCCTTTCAGTGGAGGGGAAGCATTGCCAGGATGCTGCAGACAAAGTGCCAGTGGGGCTGGAGTTGAGATGCAGGTCGTGAGCTTCTGGCTTCCACAGCACAGGATCAGGAGGCAGCTCTGGTGCTGGGCTGAACTGGAGCCCTTCTGCTCCCTCTCACCTGAGCTCTGCTGCCTCTGTTTCTTCATTCTTGCCTTTCCAGGGCTTTTGGTCCTTTTCCATATCTTTTTGCTGTATTTCTTTCACTTGCACTGTTGCTTCAGGCCCTTTTTGGGAGTGTTTACATCCGTGTTAGTCTGTTCCAGTTCTGGTATGTTAAACTGGGAAATGGCAGGCATGACTCCTAGGCACACGTTAGTTTATTTTTAAGGTCTTCCAAAATTTCCATTTCCTTCTTTCTTCCCCCTTCCATTAGATTATCACATTTTATTTCCACTGATTTCCAAATCTTTCAAAAACCTTTCACTGAGATCTATGTTTTTTATTTTCCCCCTTAATGATATTTTTAAATTCTAAATCTAATTAGATGATGGAAACTGTTGGATTAGTGTTTTTTTCCTAAAATCTGTGTCACTCACAGTCCCGCATTGTTTGTCTCCTCCCTTCCTTAGCATGTAGAATAGGGAATCCTTCAACCAAAATGTAATTAAAAGCCATTGAACAAAATGATGTTTCCTAATCATGTCATCAAATATTTGCTGAAAGAAAGTGAATAAAGAGCATCCACCCACCCAGTTCTTTCAAGTGCTCCCATCCCCAGTAAATTAATAGGCCATTAATGAAGGACTCCAGTTCCCAGCAGCTGAGGTTCTGTGCAGAGTGTCATTGCGCTTGGCAGGGGAGGGGCTGGAAGACCAGAGCTCATGAGCTTCATGTTACCGAGACACAAATTCAAGAAGAACTTGGTGTACAGAGAGTTGCAGTTCTCAGAGGACAGACTGGTTTTTTTCCAGTTATAACTCTAAAAGTCTGGAATTACTTTGTCCTCAGGATTTTCTAGTAGACTCTGCGGAATCTTCTAGATTTTACATGTGTCATCTCCAAGGTTTGTAACTGCCACAGCCCAGAACCTTTTTCTCTTGCCTGTTCATTATCAAAAGAGGTTTCTTTGAAGGGCCTTCTGGAAATGGCTGTTTCTGAGGAGGCGTAGCCAGCAATGGTTTGGGCCACTCAGAAATCTGAGTGTACCTCCAACCCACTGTGAGAGTGTGTGGATTTTGGCAGCAATATGCTGGAGAGGTTTCTGCTGAGGTCTTTTAGGAGAGGTGAAAAACTGCAGTGTTTGAAGATTGTGTATTTTAATTGACAGGAATGTTCCCTGAAAAAATGTCACTGTTTTCTTTAGTCTGTTATTAATCCAGCAGAGAAACATGCTGCAGTTACTGCATTCTGGCTTTTCTTTCTCATGCCTGTTTGAAACAAGCTGACAAACACGGTCTGTGTTTGCTTTGAGCTGTACAGGGAGATTGAGGGCTGGGGAAGTCAGGGAAAAAGGCTTTGAAAATCAGGTAGTGATTGAACTGGTATGGCAGCTACTCAGCCGGAAGTATTTGCTTCCCAGTAAACCACTTGCCTCTGGGATAAGAGGCTGCTACAGAATGAGGTAGGGCTTGGATGGTAAGTGAACAGAGCAATGCCCAGCAGGCAGGAAAATCCTGCTCTCTTGGAAGCTTTGATGAGGTGACTGTGAGTGTCCTTGGGGCAGCCATGGACTGCTTTTTCCTTCCTGGCTCTCCTTGCATGCCAGGCACCTTCAGAGGGGCTGGGACATGGACTCCCACGGACTGAGCTGGACACTGGGCTGGGCACTGCAGTGCTTTTCATTCATGACTGTCCCTATCAACAATACAGATGGTAAAAATTAAACTTTCTTCTGACTTAAGTGGAAAAGCTCATGATTAATTCTTTCCATCGCAGAATACCCTGTTCTACACAGGGGTCTTTTTTCTGACCCTAACTGGGATACAGTGCAGTTTGCCTCTAGCGTTGTGGGAAAATGGCCTGAGTAGTAACACTTTGCAGTTAGTGTGAGTGAAATGCTAAATTTCCATTCATCTGGGCTTTTTGTTAGGTAATATTACAGGGCTGAGTCAGATTTCCTGTTCTTTCTGTTCACTAGAGTCACATTTTGACATTAGATATTTTGTAGATTTACTTCTAACAGCAAATGGATCTGTGCATTCAGGGATTCTTACCCTTGTGGGAAGCCATACACAGGATATAGTGTGGGTTTTACCTGCTCCCTGCAGTGGGATGACCTGCACAGAAATCCCTTTAGACTCAGAAGAGGCCATGTGCACACTGCCATACTTGGGCACCAGGGCTGGCCATGACCAGTAGGGAAGGGCTGTGTGGGATGAGCAAAAAAGCAAATTATTTCTCAGGTGCTGATGTTATACAGTGCTGTTTGTCCACAATTACTCCAGATGTTTAAAGTTTAGAGAGATTTCAGCACTACAGAGCTATGACTTCATCCCTCCTGTCCGATTTGGATCCACATCCACAGTTTGTTACTGGACAAGAAATGAGAAGATCTGTCACACGGAATACTGCTTCCAGTGGCTGGATGCAGGCACTGCGTGGAGCTAGGGAAGAGGAGGAAGGGAGCAGATTTCTCTTCCCAAGCAGATTTCTCTTCCCATCCTCGAGGCCCTGCTCAGGATCCATTTGTACTCTGGACTGGGCAGTGACAGGAGCTCAGTGCAAGGACGCTGAGGCCAGGTTTTGGTGGAAGTTGAAATGTGTCCGTGCTCCCCCTGAGAAGAAGCAGCAGTTGAGCCAGAGGCTCTGCAGACCTCAATTCCTCATCCCCCAAGGCCCTGTGTGTTCAGATGCCACCGCCTTGGCAAAGTGCCTTTTCCTCCTGCTTTGCTTCACTGCCTTAGGAACTACTAACAGCAGTGCTGGACCATCTCCAGCTCACAGGGCCCATGCTCTGGCTGGGCATCCCCATCATCCCATAGAATAAGCTTCCTCCAGGGGAGGCAGAAGATTCAGTGCCTCAGTGGAGTGGCCTCACCTGACATGAGAAGTCCCTGAGCTGAAGAAGGGCCTTTAAGGCTGCAAAATCTGCCTTACTTTTTAAAGAAAAGCTTATGTCTCTTATCAAGGACAGAGGGAGGAAGGAGAAGGATGTCCACAGGGAAAATACTAATTTTCAGTCTCCTACCAACATGTGCTGGCTGCTTGAAGCAGTGTATTCACAAGTTTCTCTTCTCATGAAAGGAGACAAAAATGTGCTACATATGGCATGTAAGGGGCTGTGGAACACAACTACCTGGAGGAGGGCTTGAACTCAGAGCAGCACCACTTGCAGGAAGTTTGGATTTTATTGTGTTCAGGAGGCTTTATATGTGTAGTCCAAACTCATTTTCTCAGCATTTTAATGGCAATATTTTTATTTTCCATTCAAAAGTGGCAAAAATCTTTGCTGCCTCTGGAGAATACTTTTACTGATAAAAACTCCAAAGCTGACAGACTGAATTTATCCTAACCCAGACTTGTTACCTTTTTCTTCAACTTTCACTTCCTTACTCAAAGTACAGCATTAAGTCTGGCTACTCACTAACAGATCTATAAATCCTTCCTGAAGCAAAATAAGTTCTAACCCCCCTCCATACCTCACAGCAAACTGGTCCTGATCATTGCTGGGGAGAGACTACAGGATGCTGCCCTGCACAGCCCTGAGCATGTGCTGCTGTTGTCAGCCTGGTTACAAGATCCATTAGTTCCCACTCTAATGGATTACATGGATCTGGCGCTTGGCAGGAGGACAAGTTTGTCTATGAAATGAGGTTTCAGATTCAGGCTTAAAGTACCTTTTCTGTGGGTTTAGCATATGCATTTTTAAATTTAGCATTTTTAAAATTATTATTATTNCCTGAAGATGACTGTGGGGGTCAAGTCCATGTTTTGGGTGGTTTGGGAGGGTTCTCTCTGCCCCTTGGTGCTGCTGTGAGCTTGCACCATTGGTTACAATGGCCTTAGCATATACCAAGAGTATTAGGAAATTGCTTTGGCGTGGGTTATTTTCCAATGAATTTTCAGGTAGACTGGATCTGTGAAGTTCAGCCTCATGTCTTTGCTCTGTGCCCTTTTTTCCCACACCTACCTTCGTCTTTCCTATTGTTGAGATTAGAGACACCCCCAAAAACTCTGCACTGTGCTATGTGCTTGCTCAGCAGGGCAAATGACTGCACATGGGGCACCGATCCTCATCAGAGGCTCTTTCCACTGTCATTTTTCCTTCAGAAATGTATTTCCCACACATTCCACAAGGAATTACCGCTACATTATTTCTTAATATTTGCTAATGTTTTCTAATGTTTGTTACTCTTTAAGGGAGGAAAGTTCCATCCCTCGGTTTTTTAAATGTTTTGCTTCTCTGTATTTCTCAATTTTTTACACAAAGTTCTGGCTGAGGAATGAAAGGGAAGAGCAGGGCACGTTGGGAGCAGCTCGGGAGTGGGGCTGGGGTGGTCCCTGTGGCTGCAGCACTCACATTGCTGCCAATGGATGCAGCAGGGGTATTTTTAGCACTCCTCCAGAGCCGCCTGCTTGCTCAGGTTACCTCACTCCAGGAGATGCTTCACAACCTGCAAAGTTTGAGGTGACTGGATCGGAAGAGTTTAGGTAGCTTGCGTCTTTTTGGCAGTGTCCTGAAGAGCCCTTCCAGGTGCCCACTTGGAGGACAAAACCCCCGAGGTTGTCACTGCTGGGGACAAGTTGACATCTCTCAGGCTAAGGGGGCCATGCCCTTACCTGGAGGAGCTGGAGACAGGGAAGGAGTGAGCTGGCAGCCTGGAGCTCCTGGCTCCTTCTCTGGTCGGCTGTGGCTCAGCTCGTGTTGCAAACCTTGCAGCAACATTCAAAAATGTGAGTTCTGTTGAAGGAACAACCTCCAGAATTATGGAGAGAAAATTAAATCCTCTCAAAACCTTCCTAGGAGGTTGAAATTCTGTCTCAAAACTTTGTAGTGCTTCTGTGAGGCGATATATACACATAAGAAATTTTTTTACTATGTCTTGATTTTCCAAGGAGACACACTTGAGGGCCAGAGCATTTAGGTGCTACTCAACAATGCCATCCATGCTGCCTCATGTGGCCCTTGGTTACTGTGACATGGAAAGAGAGGCTTTGGAGTAACACACACCTTCAGGGCTTCTCAGCCTTTTGCAAAAGAGCAGAAATAACTGACATCTGTTTTAATCAGTGACCAAGCCTTTTATGTATTAAATAGTGTTTAATTTTTTGCGAAGGATGCCATTAGGATGCCAGGAGGGGCGGAGGGGAGTCACTGCTCTGCAAACGAGCCAGCCAACATCAGTGGATATGGCTCAGCCTCTCAGCAGTCTGACTCAGTGGTAAATGCTCTAAAGGTAACACTGCTCCTCTGGTACACTCCATGCAAAACGTCCTGTCTGTCACTCAACACGTGTGTATTGTTTTGGCAACATCCCCGTGGGCACCACCGCGATGTTACCATCATGACTGAGGTTATTTTTGTTTGTCACTCATTGCATCTGTGGATTTTGTGTTTCCTGGGCAGGGTCCAGCCCTCACAGCTGTGTTGATTCCAGCTGTGACTGCTCTCCACTTTACCATTGTAGTTTTTCTTTGAAGCTGGAAGTGGTGTTTTGCTGAATAAAAAAGTCTTTCATTGAGTATGCATGTTTGTGCTCCAGTGGAATACAAGGGATTCCTGTAGCCTGTGCAGAGAGAAAGACTTTAATGCAGAGATAAAGCCAAGGCACGCAGTATATTTGTGTTAAAAATAGCAAAGACTGCAATCCCAAGGTCAGCATTGACACTCCCTTGGGTACAGATGTGTTTTACCCTAAAGTCAGGGCTGGGTTGCAAAGGACAGTGTGGCATTGATACATAGCAGTTGACACAAATAATCAGGGGATAAAGTTTCAAGTTCTTACTTCTGTCAGCAGTAAAACTGTTGCAATTAAAGACATTTAGGAAGTATTACAAGATTCCAAGGTTTATGGGGTGAGTGAGACAACAAGTGTCTGAGTTCACTGTCCCACTGCAGCATAGTCGTCAGTGGTGTCCGTGTTCCTCTGGAGGGGAGTAAAACTGAGGGGTAGCTGAGCAGAGTGAGGACTGTGTATTCCTCTCTCCCAGTGCTGGCTCACTCGTGGTGGTTTGGGGCTTTGGGATCCTCTTCTCTCCTATGCTTCACTCATTTCTAACCTGCTTTACATTAATTGAGTGTTTTTCCCCACCTATACAGGTATTGCAGGGACATACTTGGAGGGGGAATGTTTACCTTCTTTCTGGAAGGGACATGTGTAGACATCTGCTCTGGTTTTGAGCTCAGCAGTGCTGTTGACTTGCTTGGACATCTGAGTTCCTGCACAGGGTGGTTATGTCCCTCAGGCCAAGTGACACGGGCTTCTCCTCGGTGGAGCCAAGCACAAATTACAGCGATCAGATCCTTTCCTGTAGCCCAACCCCCGGACACAGCAGCGCTTCTCTGCAGCCACCTCACCTATTTTCCTGGTATCTAGAGGGAAGAGGCAGCGGAGAGTGCCCCAGCCCCTCTCCTCGTGCCCTCACTGGCAGGTCCTCTCTGTGGTGGCCTCCCCAGCCATGTCCCTGCCAGCAGCACTCTGCCCAGGAGGGCACTGATCTCACCCTGGTACAATGCTCCCAGCTCCCTAGGAGTGCCTGGTTCAGAGTGCTCCACATCCTCTCTGCATCTTCCATATATTTCACCTGCTGCTGCCTAGAAAATAAAGCTATGCCGGGTAATTTTGTCAAGAGATCATGTGTCATTATGGAAAAAAGCCTTTTGTAGTTGTCTTAAAATCCCCCTTGGCAAAGGCTCTTCCCTGAAGAGAGCATTTAACAAGGTGCTTTTGACAACCTATAACAGCTGGTCTGTGTAAGTGAAATATTGGAACAACAGCTGACACTTTGCTTGCTGAAATAGATTGATAAGAAATACACAGAGTTTAGTTCAATATGATGTGAAAGCTGAGCTTTAAGATCACTAGGAGGTGCTGCAGCAATTGATATAAATGAAGTGTTGTATGCAAATGGAGAGTGAGCTATCAGCTCACAGACTGCCCAACTTCCCCATTCCCAGTCAGGGAGCAGACCCTGCTGTTTCCCAGGGTGGACATATGGGGTTTGGCCGCACCTTTCTGGGGAATGCACACTATGCAGCATCAGGTACAGGAGGAAGAACCAGCCAGCATCAGGAGCCTGCTTTTCTGTACAAATTTGGCAACTTGGAATTCCTGCAACAGATAGTCTCTGTTATAAAACCTCATTGTTAGTGCAATCCGCTTGTGCATAGCAAGAAATCTAAAGAGCAGGAATGTGTTTTAAAGAGACATTTCCATTAGAAAACAGAGGAGGAAGTTGTTAAAATAGTGCTGTTGCTTTCATGGCTTTGAAAAAAATGAAAAAAATATTTTTAAAATTGCTTTGAATCTCCTGCTGGTGGAGAAGTGGGGAACAAGAGCGGAGCTTTGCCATGCAACTGGTTGGCCAAGGCTCTTCCATGAGCTGCTCCACCAGGCAGGATGGTTGGAAGAAGAAATTGCCATGTGTGTGCCTCATGCCTGGGCCACTTGTATCTGACCAAACTGCATGTGGTGCTCCACACAGATTGGCTTTGCACTGAGACAGCTGGGAAAATGTGGAGTGTGAGTTTAAGGTGTTTAACTTTATATTCCATATTGAGCCTGGAAGCACCTGAAGATGCAGAGTAATCTTTGTTTAAATGCTGACAGTATGCCCTTGAAGATTTTATATGGAAATTAGGTTGATTACTGTTTCTGTAATGCAATTACTATTTCATTAGGAACATTGTAGTGTTAACATGTGGGTTAGTATTGATCAGAAAAATCCATGTGTATAATATATCTGGGATAAAGTACTGAATGACTCAGCTGACCTGAATTTATCCTTCATAAGAATAAAACTTGGCAAGTGTGATGAAGCCTGGCAGCCTCAGTTTCCCCACCTGAACAATGGCCCTTCTGTATTTTTCTGCCTGTGGTATTCCTGCACAATTTATGGATAAAGCCCCAGTTTGTAAGTCATACATATTTAATAGTAATCCATGAAAATTCTTGTGATGTAAGTAATGCCACTTCTAAAATGCTCAATTTGACATTATCACTTCATTTGTGTAAATCTCAAGTATATACTTGTCCCACCTTGTCCCTTTGTTCTCCAGCCATTCAAAGCTCTGCTGCTGGCATTGAAATGCTCTCTGTTCCTCTGACTTTTATAATCTGTGCCTGATTTGACTATTGATATATTATTATGCTTTTTAAATAGTTGGTTATTTCCTTTCTAGTTTTGTCTTCTCTTACACCCACTCAGTCCATGTTAAAAGCACGGTGGATTTGTGATGAACTAATTATTATGTTTCTTTTCTTTTCCATTCTCCTTGCAGTTCCTGCCAGGCTGTAACTGAGTGTTTAGCTGCAGCCTGATGCACTGTGGGTGTTTCACAGGAAACATTTACCATGGCATCTTTTTGCCTGTAAAAACAGTGGAACGATGACAAGTTTCATTTTGAGCTCCAGAATTCTGATGCATGGTGTTGATGGGTACCAAAATGCAATCTGGTACTAAAATATTGCAAAATGCAAATATGAATGTGTAATTCCTGCTGTCGGAATTTTGTGGTGGTATATGATCATGCTGGTATTTTATTAAGATAACAGAGGTGGAAATTCTCTCCTCAGGATGTACATATGGAATCAGTGTGTCCTTATCAACAATGTATTTGGGAATGGTTTTGCTTTGTATTTATAAGCTTATAGTGCCTTTTGAGACTATAGCCACAGGTGGCAGCAAGTTTAGAAGTAGTTCATGGTGTATTAGTGAGCATAGGTGTAATTCCAAAGCACAGGAATATCTGGAGGAGTGTTATTCATTATTTTTCTCAGGTTACTGGGAAGTTTTGTTTGCAATTCACTTGGGAAGGGAGGCCAAGGGAAGGTGAGATACACCAGCTGGGATTAGCAGTGTAGCTGGACAGGAGGACTCAGGGAGCTGAGATTTCCATGAGTATTTCCTGCTGCTCATGGAGTCCCACAGGGCTGGAATGCTGCTGCAGCCAGCAAATGTAATGGCTCTCGCCTGCAGTTTGATGCAGGTTCCTGCCTGGCTTCCAGGGACATTCCTGCATCCTGGCACTCTGGTGTGTTTGAAGTAAGCTAAAAAGGAATCTCCATGGCTGCATCGTGAGCCTCACAGCTGTCCTTTAGCTGAGGTTTCTGCTGAAATTTAGAATGATTTTGAGTGACATTTTGACCCCAGTTTGTCACTTGTGCTTAGGACATGGGCTCTTGTATGGGTTTGTCCCTTCCTAGCAAGCAGGGGTCACTCATTCAGTTGGAAATAAAGGACTTTGGGAAGTGTCACATCCTAGTTTATTACTATGTCAGCATTAGCTGCATGGTAAACATTGTCTTAATATCTATTGACAAGAAAAATTGTTGAAAGTCGTGGGTAGGTGCAATATGCCTTCTCACAAAAGCTCTCCAGGAGACTTTCCTCTTTGCTAGTATTAAGTTAGGAAAATCAGGAACCAGAGGTTTAAAGAATAGTCAGATCCAGCCTGGCTCTGCCACAGACACCCAATTTGGGAGGTGTCACTGAACCCCCATTTTTCATGCTCTCACCACTGCAGTGTTTCACTGCACAGGAAACATGCCTAAAGCACACATGTTTTTTATGATGATGACTTGGGATTTCTGGGTGCAAGATTTTGGTCATATGGCAAGTTTGCAGGGTTTGGGTCATGCCCACCCATTGGAATTAAAGACAGTTCCCTTTAAAGATTTGGCTTTGTCAGGCCCTGTGCTTTGACACCGTAATTATGTTGCTTCTCGTTTTCTTGCTTACACTCAGGTTTTCTTCAGCAAAGACTTGGAGAAACTGGGTTATTTTCCCTCCTCTTGTACACAATCACAGTAGGACCTTGGGTTTGTTCTGCCTTTGCTCATCAGCTATAGGAACTACCTTTTCAGGATGTCAGCTTCCCAGGAACTAGCTCCTTTGTCTTTATTCAGTGCCAGCTAAAGCAGTGTCTCTTCACTGCTGGACTTTAGGCACTGGTAAAGTACAAATAATGAGTGATGACAATGGAAAATAGCTTCTCTCTTTCTTGACAGTTATATTGCTGTTGGCTTGGAGATTAGTGGGTGATTTAGTAGTAGTTACAAAATAATAATCTGAAATTGTAATACAATTGATAGGAATCACCATTCTTGTCTCTAGTGGTCCCTGAGAGGCCTGGGGACATGACACAAGCTACAGCTCTTGTGCTTATATTCCATCAAACTTCCTATAAATCATTATAAAATACTTTCCTGAATGTTGGGTTCTATCACTTCTCTGCCTTTTTAATTCCAGTATTGTAACATGGGTGTTAAGCAAAGTGTAGCACAGTGAGTGCAGGCACAATTCCTCTGACCTCAAGGAAGAACTAGTGGAGTAAATACTTCTAATGCCTTGCTTGATTTTAAGAGAACAAGTAAATCCTTTGAAATAGAGAACTGCTCTGTGGTTTTTAAACTGGAGACATTAAGACACCTCTGGATGGATCTTTGTGCTTCTGAATCACATTCTGCAAGAGACATGGTTGGGGAAATAGTTGGACAGAGTTTCTATTGAGGTCTGCAAACACCCTCAGTCTTGTGTGTGAAGCATAAAATATCACAGTGATGCATGTGCAAGTTCATGTGTCCTTATTTTTAATCATTTTTACCTGGCAGCATGTGCTTTCTGTGTTCAGAAGGTATGTTGTGTCCCTTGAGAGACAGTCTCTGCTCCTGTTGTGTGTCCCTGCCCTGTGTCCTAGCTGTGCTGCATGGTGTGTGTGCTGAGCTGTGGCATTCCAAATGCATGTCCATAGGAATGCCAGTGCTCCTTAACTGGGTATAATGAGCTCTCTTTCCCTCCCTCCCTCTAGGTTGTGTGGAGGAAACTTGGAGATGCTGCAGGGTCGTGCCCTGGAATTAGACAACACTTGTCAGGAAATCAGTACAAAGGACCTATGTAAGAGGCCCTGAGCACATCCTCTCTCTGAAGAGCACGGTCTGAACTGCCCAGGATGGGGGAAGAGCCGCCTGTGTCTGCCGCAATTCCCAGCTGACAACGCAATTCCCAGTCTGCACTGCGAGAGACTGCTGGAAAGGGGGGACATTCTGCACAGGGGTCTGGCGGGGAGCTGTGTGGCAGTGTCCCCCAATCCTGCTGTTCCAATATCCCGGCTAATGAAGCGCTGCACTCTCACTGCAACACTCCACTCTTAGAAGCACTGAGGTATTGCCATCCTAGCCAAAAGATATTTGGGATTCTGCAGGCATTATGCAAAATAAGTTTTATTTTGATTAGCTACAGTGAATCTCTGATAAGTCTGAATGAGTTTTCCAATGGATTTAAGAGAGGTTGCAGACTGGAGAGACACTGATAAACTGTGCCTTCGGTCTCCACAGGTTTGAGAAAGTCGCTTCTTAGTAACTCACACTTCAGTCTGTAGAGGATCCGTTAATGGTGCTTAGGCAATTTCCAGGTGATTTTTTTGCTTTGGTAGAATACCTGCCTTTGGAGGTGCTAAAAAACCATAAAGTCCTAACCAGCTGGTAGTGTAGCATAACTACAGTACTTGTAGTGATCCACAATTTCTTTCTAAATGAAAGTCAAGATAGCTTTCTTTTCGATTCATTTTGATGCACATCTTCTAAAGAGGTGTAAGGTGTTTAATGAATGGCCCTTTAATGAATAGAATACTTAGGCATCACTGTTACAGGTCTCAAGTCAGGATTTCTATCAGAATGTATTTTGGAAAGTATTTTCCAATTGTCAGGATGCTAATTTCTACTGTTTAATTTAGAGACATGCTGGTTTGTTTAACAATAGTGTACAAGGATCTAAAAGATTGCACTGCATAATAAAAAAAGCTTTTCTTGCCACTGTAGCATTGTTTCAAAGAAAAAGGTTTTATTATCCTCAGAGCATGTCTTTCATTATTATGAGGCAGAAGGCTCTTGTTCAGATTGCCTGAGATTTGACCAGACGGCACCCTAGATATGCTTAGTTTATTTTTATCTCTGTGTATGATCCTAGTTGTGTGTATTGAATTACGATAGATATTTTGTGTATATCTTAAAGCAATGATAGTTTCATGTATGAATGTGCAACAGGCTTATGACTGAATGCTGTTGCTTAACTTTTTACCATAGCTGAGTATCAAAAAGACTAATAAAAATAATTTTAAAAAAAATAAATAGGGATGCAACAATTCCTGGGTTTCTGGTTTGTTCTTGGTTACTAAGATTTGAGCCAAAGTCAGAACCTCTGTTATTCTGAGCTTGGACTGTATCCGTGGGCTATTTGCAGTGAAATGTAGCTCAGTTGCTGTACAATCTTTTGTTATATAGGAGTATGATGTAAATCTGCTATCTGTCTTCAGAAAAAGTGTGTTAATTTGCAGCAGTAATTCTGTTGGTTTCTGTTGTTATTTTCACTTGGTACCATTCAATGTAAGGCCTCTGATCCAGCGTTGCTTTCTTGAGCAAAACTCCTGTTCACTGCTTCTCCCTGAGTTGGAAATGCAGAATCCAGCCTTCTGTTTTGAACCATTGCCCTCCTGCATGGTTTCTGATATAACCCCCAGCCCAGACAGCTATCTGTTCTCTTCTCATGTTGTTTCCTCTGCTATACTGTTTGCAGAGTTCAGTTTCAATTGTTGTATTCCTATCTCTCTGTAAGTATGAACACCTGTACTTGTGCCTGCACTCTGGATGTGCAGGGGCCAAGCAAGGGACACTGGTCTTTTGACACTACACTTGTGTAAATTTTGATACTGTATTAAAGCTATTTTTTTACAGTTCTGCATACAATGGGGTATCAAGTATTGTGTTCATCTTAGCAACAGTAATAAATTATAGAATCCCACCCTTGTTTGCTTTCCTTTACTGACTGAAGCTCTGAGCTGCTTGGGCTTACAAGCAGGAGCTGTTGGAAATGTTTTCTGCTTGGTTGAGAAATGAGCTGCACACTATGCATTTTTCTTCATTTTCTTGCCAGGTGTCTTTAAAAAATCCCAGGAAGGTGAAGTTGCTTCTCTGTTTTCTGCTAGAGGAGGAATAGCTGTGGGTAATTGTCCATGGGGTTGTGACCAGGTGCAATTTGTTCAGTCCTCAGCTGTGTTGTGTTTAAAGCTCCAGGACAGCTGTGCTGGCTCTTTCTTCCTGCCCTCCTCACAGAGCAGTCTTGAGGTTAGGACGAGAGGACATGGAGTTCCTGGAGTCTTCTTGTTCAGGTAAGGGGTGATGGGGGAGGCTGGCAATGTTCTGTAGTGTGTTGGTGGCCTTGTGTGCCACCACATCTCTGCCCCAGGATGGTCCTGTGTGGGCCAGGGGAGAGGGCTGGCTCTTACTGCAGAGCAGGAGCTTTAACTAAATTTTTTTGAGAAAAGATATAGTTAGTACTATCAATATTTTTAAGCTAATAAATCTCATGGGAGTTCCTTAAAATGCCCCTTCCTAAGAGGAGAAAGTGGGCAGTGTGTGGAGAAGGGAGTCTTTGCTCTTGGGAGTGTCTGTAGCCTGCTGAAATAGCTCTGTGCTAATGAGTAAAAATTGCTATAGTACTTGGGGACCTTCAGCTCCTCTGTCTTGCTCCCTGCCCCTGTGGTTAAGCCTTTTTTCAGTGAAATGTAATTGTGCCAAGCCTCATGGACTCTTTGTGCAGTTGTTTTTAGCAGAATTCTACTTTGGTTGAAGATTTGCAAGTGTTGTTACTTTCCCAGGATCTGAGTTGAGCCTGAATGAACTATAAATTCGCTATAGAAATGAATTTTAAGTAACACTTGTGTAGTGGATGTATGGAGTAGATTTTGCCTTCTCTACTGCAGAAATGCTGCTTTGCTGAAGGGTTAGAAGGTAAAGAATGGCCCTTTGTTTTCAACAAGTGACTAGTTTCAGTAGAGCCTGTTCCCCAAAGGCTGCAATTGATGGACATGTTTATCAACGTGGCATGAAGCCAGAGTGCCCTTTTTAATGTTTTGAGCAGAGCCACCCCAAGCAGCCTCTGTGGCCTGGGGACAGTGCTTGGGCCTGTGCTCCTTTGTGCTACCCAAACCCCTCAAACACCAAACGCCCCCTACTCCCTCTGTGTTGCCTCCACAACAAATACCAGCCATGTCAGGGAACTGGTTTGTTTTAATTCCCCAAATGTTTTTGAAATAAGCCCCAGGGTGGTGAATTCTTTATACTAGTCTCACCACTTCAATACAGAAGAAAATGGCTCAGCCATTTTTTCCTCCCACTTTTAAGTGGAAAAAGTCTTGATGAGACTGTCTTTTATTTTGAGCTGAATGGGCCAGCAAATGCAGCTGCTGGATATGGAATGCCAAAATCTTTCTGTCTCCGCACTTGTGTTTTCCAGGCTGAGGTGAACCAGCCATGAATGTCCGCAAACCAGCACCAAACTACAACTCTGGTCCCCATTGAAGATCCCCAAGGTAAGAATAGCTGACTTGATAGCAGCTCTGCCTGAAATGAGTAAATAGAGGCTCTGCAGCAAACAGGGATTTGCTGGGCTGCCTTGTGGTTATGGTACTTTCTAGCACATGCAGTTGAGTGGATTGTGAGGTGATGTTTGCCAGAGCTGGCAACTGAGGTCTGATGTGTGCAGTACTGGGAGTGAGGGGGAAGGGGAACTGCCAAAGGAGAATGAGCAGATAATCTTGCTTGGAATGACTCTCTTAAAGTAAAAGCTCCTTCCCCTCCTGCTTGGTGGCTCCAGATGCCTTCTGTTTGTTTGGGGTTTTTTTTATCCCAGAAATAGCATGGCAGGGTTGAGATTTTCAATATATGGAAGGTCAGAGGAGGGGAAGGCTTAGCAGGGCTGCGTGGGAGTGGTAGGGGTCAAGAAACACAGAGATGGTAGTGTGAAGGAAAATGAACTTTTGGATACTCTTACACACATAAAAATATGACTGTGTTTTTAAAGCTTATGATAACACGGACCAGAGACAGGAACCATACTTGAATCTTTCTTAACTGTGAAAGCTCAGACAATTCCATGTGAGTAATTAAAAAATTGAGAAATATTGATGGGATTGATGATAAATAAATAAAACCATAGTGTCCTATGATATTAATATGAGGGCTTTGCTGGAGTCAGGCTCTGGGGAGCTCCAGCCTAGTCCAAGGATTGGTGGCTCTCCTCATGCTACTGGCTTGTGGGGAAGGACCCCAGGGACTGCATCACATGCTTCTGTCTGAAACAGCTTCCTAAACACCTGGTTCACAAAGAACTGCCAAAATAATAATACTGAATTATTTAATATGTTTGTTAGAACATGATACTTACTCTCCTCTTGAATAAGAACTTGTTATAATGATCTCTTCAAAGCACTGGCTGTGGCCCTGAAGTTTGAAGTTTCTTTGGATTTTTTTGCCCCCCACTACAGTGTATAGCTTGAAGTAGATTTTGAAAAATATTTGTAAGTCTGCAGATTAAAAAAAAAAAAAAGGAAAAAATAACACTGGGAGCCCATTGCCAACTTCAGGAAAGAAAGAGGACAAAGGGAAGGGGGATGGGGACCTGCCCTGCCCAGATCCAGGCTGCTGCAGGTGAATCTTGTGCTGCATTTAGGTGGGACAATCTGTTTGCAATGAGCTCACCTGTGTGTGGCAAACATTGAGAGAGAGAGAGAAGGTGGTTTAATCCTTTCACAAGTGACTTAATTTTCTTTTTATCATGACTCTTGGTAAATGACAGGGGCTTGCGTTGGCCAGTGAGCAGTGGTGTTCCCAGGCCTGAACACCTCCACTGTGGAGCAGAAGGGATTTGGTGGCATGTTTGGGGTTTTTTTCAGGAAACTCGGGAAGTCTCTGGTGTGATACAGGGTCATCCTGGCTCAGGCCAGTGTGCTGAGCTCTATTAAACCACAGCTTCACTCACAGCTTAAGTGTAAAGGTCAGAGTGAAAGGAAAATGTTCTCTTGGGTTTGGAGGTGGCCTTTCCAATAGAATCTGGTTTGTTGCCAAAGTGGTAGGAGTTGGCCTGAACATCAATCAATGGTGTGGGGGTGTCAAGCTGCTCTGTTTTCACAGGCATTAGACTTCATAAGAGAGGAAATAGACAATCTAAAAATATGGGATTTTCCTCCTTCTGCTGAAGGGGAAGTCTCCACAGACTGCTGCATGCTCCCATTTAGGAAGGCCCAGAGCACACTCTATAAAACCTTGAGAATCCCAAGAAAAGCACACCATGAAAAATGGAAATGTTTCCATGGGAACTGTTCCTCTACTCCTGTTAATAAAACAGACTTATAGCACCAATGACAACAGATCCCCATTTCTGCACAAAACTACAAACAGTGAATGCTACAAAGGGAGCTGGTAAAGAGCACAAGTGTAAATCGACAGAACTGCTAAATTTGGTACGTGCATGCCTCTCTGAGAAAGCACAAGCAGATAAACAAAGCCCCTGGGAAAAAAAATCATTTTAATTACAGCACATTCAGCCAACATAAACCCCATGGATTGTGTGAAATCAGGTTTGTTCCTCTGATCCACAGCAGGAAACCCTGTAGCAGATCAAGTGTGTTCAGGGAGGCTGTCCTGCTAATTGCTGCTCCTAGCTGAGCCAAAGCAAACTATTTAGACAAAGGAGAGAATTCACTTTTTATTTAGTATCAGTTATGAAATAACATGTCTTGATGGGCTTCACAATAACACTACATTTCCGGGGAGGGGAGTGGTGCAGGGGTAGTAGTTCTAATTCTGTGAAATCATTGGAGAATTAACCCATTGCCTCAGGCTGGAACCCCAACATGTACATAAAGTTAGGTGCAAGATGAGTGGTGTAGTAAATAAGGCCTTTTCTTTACTCACAACAATTTATTAGACTCATTCTAAAGCCTTCCTTACGAGCATTCTTTGATGTTCTGGTGTTAAAACAGTGTGGGGTGTTTTCTTTTTTTCCTCCTTTCTGGCATGATTTTCACACTTCCTTTTGGTTTTTAGTTTTAAGCCTGTTGTGGTTGTTTTGCAGCATCTCTTTGGCTTCTTACTAGAGATTTCAGAGTTTTGCATTGAGTATTTTGGGAGTTGGATGTGTTGCTTAGGTGCTCTCACTTTATGCTGCTAAACATGGACTGGAGGTTTTAGTTTCCTCCTATGCTGTTCCAGCACGTGTGCATTGTCTTGGAGCAGCTTATCTGCATTTGTAGCCATGGACAAACAAAGCCAAAGAGGCAGGGAAGAAGTTGTGTTGATACCCTGACAGAATGGGAACTGCAGGTATATCCACACATTGCATCCATAATCGTATGTGCTTGTATTAAGTAATAACTTTACTATGTTCAGGAAAATGTTTTCTGCAAGCACTGATGGAAAACTGAGCTGGATGAGAAGGCAGGTATGTGGCAGCAGTGAGCAATAAATGTGCTGCTATAAAGACACTTTGGAGACCTTTTCAGGTGTAAAAATGAGCAGTCAGTTAAAAAAATATACAAATAAATGACAAATAGACAACTTGAGACTTTCCCAGCTGCTTCTTTTAGCTCTTTTGAATCTGCCTTCTCTTTTTTGGAGGATAGTTCCATGTGACAGTGGGCTCGTCTTTTTCCCTGCTAATATCCCCACCTTAGCAGGAAAAAGGAACAATGGAGAGAAGAGGCAGCCAGTGATCAGTGCCCAGACTGGTGCTGATAAGTTTTTATCTTGCATCTCGATTAATTAATTGATGCTGAGGACTCACCTGGTTGAGGAAGGCATCGAGGGCTTGGTCATGCTGTGTCCCAGGATTGACTTGCTGGCATTGGGGCAGGGGTTATTGGGGGTGTTTCTGTCCCCTCTGCTCGCCGGGGCTGGTTTTTACAGTGGGGTTTTTCACATGATGCAGCCAGGACAGCGGGAACCGGTGGGAGCAGCATGCCCCTCACACACCCCCTCAGAGCTCCTTTTTCCCCTCACAGCTCCCATCTTACCTCACAGGCCTGTTCTCCCCTCACAACTCCCCTCATAACTAGCCCCTGTCTCCTCACAGCCCCATTTCCCTTCACAACTCCCCTCACACAAACCCCATTCTCCCCTCATAACTCCTCTCTCTCTCTCCTCACTGCTCCATTTTTCCCTCACGTCCCCATCTCTGCCATCTCCCCTCACAGAGCTGCTAGGACTGGGCCTTCACCCCCAGCCCAGGTACTCACCATAAATACAGAAAATACTGATCTGGGAGAGTCTGGAGGGGAAAAAAAGAAAGAAAAACAAAGGTGGAATTTGGAGATTTCCAGTGCTTTGTGTCATAGAGGGAGGGAACTTGGGCTGGATGGACTCTACATAAATAATTTGTGCTTCCACCTGTGTCTGTGGGTAACTCAGGAGCTATTGATGTCACAGATTGAGGAAAACTTTCTGAATGCATGTTATAAAAAATAGGTTCTAAGTCACATTTGCTCCATTTTAGTTTTCTGTCATCATAAAAAATATATAAACACTCTATAAATTGGACCAATTGCAAGCGGGAAATATGTTTAGTCTAATTACCCTGTGCTATTCATTTGGTTGCGGAGGAAATATTAGGCAGACTTTTTTCTTTTTATCCCTAGGAGTAATTAAATATGCTCCCAAAAAGGTTTTGGTCTAAACTGCCTGTTAACCACATTTTTAGTTCCTGTTTCATGTATTACTAGCCTCAGAATTCCAGTGGCCTGAAAAAGAGGAGCTGAAATTATATAAATTAAGGGGTAGTATTAGAAAGCTGTGTAACCAAAATAACTCTCTGCTCATATGTGTCCTGTGAGTTTTCATTCTTTTCAGATACATAAAGACGTCCAAAGGGCATAAAAAATTACTGCAGTGCTGAACTATAACTGCACACAAACCCAACTTCTTATTCCGTTTTCAATTACTTGAGTGATCCGTACCAATATTCCAACCCACCAGAAAATTAGTGCTGGTTTACCAGATACTCACTTAAAAAAAGAGGCCCAAATCTCTTCATGTTTCTACTGCTGATTTACAGAGTCCTGTTAACTGGGATTTCATGGGTATAAATGACTGGAAAATTACCTCAAAACGGTGCATTTTCTATTCTTGTTTTGGTATATCTGTTGCGATTTCCTGAGGAGTGGGTAAATTACATGGAAATTGTCACATGTCGTGATTCAAAAGCTTTAATCTTGTGGGTTGGTAGAGAGGGGGATAACTCTGAATGGGGTTTACTCTGGGTTTTTGGAGCCTGGGCCTGAAAAGCAGGCTTATTTTATTTGCTCTTAGCTTAATGTTTAAGTTAGTATGTGGTGGTTTTTGCTGTGGTACTACTGGAAGGCATCCAGGAATACTTGGTGGCCTTTGCTTGGGAGCACTACTCAGAAGAATCTTGCTGTTTGAACTCTGCTCCTGAGGGAAGGTCCCTCCAATCTGCTGCTGACTTCCGCCCTAGTCCTTCAAATAATTTCAGAAAAGAAAAGTAGATCCCAAACAGCCTCATTAACACTATTTTTGTTAACACATTTTCCCTCAATTTTAAGCCTTCCAACAGGTGTCTGGGGTTTTTTGTTTACATCAGTGTGAAATATTTATTGACAGGAAGAAATGCCTTCATCTCTTTGAGAGACAGGTTTGGTTTGCACATATTCCTGCTATGCACAGGAACATTTGTTGCTGATTAGAGGGGTACAGCTCTGTTTGCAAAGCAAAGCACTTGCATGAGCAGATTTCTCCCCTTTGCCTTCTGGTTTCTCTTCACGACTGGAGTTTTCCAGGTGCAAAATGGTCTTCACTTAGAGAAAAGACCATCTGGGTTTTGTCGATGCTTAGAGGAATAAAACTTTCCAGCTGAGAGCTGATTTCAGTTCTTCCCTTTCCTGCCTTGGGTCTGGAATCGTTTTTGTGGCTGTGCCAGGCAAGTTGGCAGAGGCTGCTGGGCCTTACGAAGTCATGCCGAGCTGTGGCTGGAGCAGCTCCCCACTCCTTTCATCCTGTAGGAGTGTGTTTGTTTTGTGTAGGAATGTCAGTCTGTCAGAGAAGCAGCAGCATTCTCCTGCAGACAGTGGCAATAGACATTGCATTGTATGATGCTTTAGCTCCAAATCCAACACTCCACTTCTCAGCCTCTGCTGTCATCATGGCCCAAAGTAATGCCGTGGATGAGGGAGAGAAATAATACACAAAGGAGAATTCTCTGAATGCCGTTGCTGTTGTGGGTGCTGTGAACTGTCCCGGGGATGTATTGTGGGGACGATTTTGGTCACTCTGTGCATTGCAGACCTCCAGATCTCAACTTCTGTATGTGTGTGTCTCCCTCCTGGCCATAGAGCTCATGGCAACCAAAAGAGGTTTCTCATTTGTTGGCAGGAGACTGAATAATTACTGAAGTCTAACACCTCAGTAGTGGCATCTGGGAGATTTTGGTCTGTCATGTGGAGCACCAACGCAAAAATATTTTCCATGCTTTTGCCATGTCCAATTATTTGCCTGGTGAATGGTGGAGCTGCCTTCTTTTGGGCTCTTGATGTAAAACTAACATTTAATGAAGTGAAACGCAGATCAATGGTAAATTTTGTGCAGCGGCTCAACTGTATTGATTGCAAGGTTCAAAGACTTTCAGTATGGCCCTATTAAATACTTATAATGTTAGCGTTGAAATGATGCTTGGCAAATGCTAACAAGGTTGAAAATAATTCCTGCTTTCCAATAATCTACTGCTTTCCGGTCAGCAGGGAGGGGTGGGAGCTGTTTGGTCACACAGCAGTTGCTCCTGAGTCAATCTGGCCTGGAAAGAAAGGGAGTTCTGTGCTGGCACAGCAGCAAGGGCAGCACTGCAGCACCTGTGGCTGCTGAGTGTGCAGGTGTGAGAGCTCTCCCTCAGCACTCCCACTGTGCAGCTCTTGTCTCTTGTTCCCCGAGGGGATTTTGGCTGTTACACGTGGGCAGAGCTAAACCTGGGCCAAGTGTGACAGCCAGGGAGCAGTTTGGCCCCTCTGGCCTGGTGCCTGGCGTGCTGTGGGTGGATGGGCACGGTGGCCCCGGGCTCGGATCTGCTGGAGGCTGTCTACCACAGCGGCTGTTCGGCAGAGCAGCTGACAGTGTTATTTAGCTACCAGGAGCTTTGGCACGCAAAAAGCTGGATCCTGGCTCCTGCCCGATCCCCTGGTGAGAGGTCTGTAATTTGTAACCACTCAAGGATGCGGCGTCTTTTCCTCTGCTCCATGGATATGTGCCGGACTCTGCAGGCTCGGCTGAGCCGTGCCCTCTCCTGCCCAGCAGTGGGATGGGAATGTGAAGATGTATGATCTGGCAGGCGGTAAGGCAAAAATAAAATCAATACGGATCAACTGAAGGGTTTTAATCCTGCCTTGTAATAACTCCTTATCTCTCCATCCCCCATATTTTTTTTACAGTGTGGTGTTGCTGAACACTGCTCGCTTGCAAATCAGAATGCCATGTAGTGACTATAACTGTGTACACACACACACACACACCAGGAGGGCACTCCTTGCTGTGAGAATGAGGGGTGTGCATGGAAACAAACCCAGCCAGCTTCCAGCAAGTCTGGGCCTCAGGGAAAGAAGTCTGGGTGCTGTGTTTGACCCTGGCAGCTCCTGCTCCGGGTCAGCTGACATCCCACACTTCACATCTGGGTAGGAAGGGTTGTTCTTCTGTAAAGCAGCAGCTCCCTCTCCTGCATGCCTTCTGACAACAGCAATTAGAAACAGCAGCACACCAGGGAACTTCTAAATATAGAATGGCCTGAAGGGATGAGCTTATGTTTCTTTTTTTT
>VWYP01029822.1:239382-280701 GCA_013400435.1 Pycnonotus jocosus
GCTGTGAGTCCCCACACTTTACCTGCCTTATGGATGGTGCAGGAGAATTTAAAGGTCATGTGAACAAGCTACCTTAGAGAGAGGAAAAGAGGTCCCTACTTCTGCCACTGTGGTATAAAGGATAGGAGTAAGGAAATTCCATCAGGAAATAAAGGACCATTAATTTAAAATGAAATTTTGCCAGCCTGTGGTGGATAAAGCTCCTGTCAGTTCTGGGCTAAGGAGGAGGGAGCAATACTGAACTGAGGGAATATGAGGGCTTGAGCACAGCAGGATGTTGGTATTGCACTGGAGCTCTGAGAAGGGAGGGTTTGCTGAGGCCCATCCCTGGCCTGGCTGGGCCCGCAGTGCTGTGGGTCATCACAGCTCCTCTACAAGAAATCCTGCCTTTAGGAAATTCTTTTCCTTTATGAAATGAACAAAGAGCGAGCACTTTAATTCCTGCTTGTCTTAATTCAGGATGAGTTGTTTCACTGCAGCAATAACACAAATTTTGCTTGTGCATAATATAACATGTATTTAATGAAAGTTGAATGAAGGAGCTCTCTCACTCATTCTCTGTGGTATGCAAATGTCTAGGGAGGGTTTGGTGCTTGCTTCAACAGCTTACACTCCTAAAGACTTGACATCTTGTTTATATTACCTAAATAGATACATGCTATTTCCGGGAGCTGGTGTTGAGTTTTTATGAGTCTTCATACACAGTTTCATTTTTAGTGTAGGAGAGGTCACAGCATTTTGCCGACTCAAAATACTTGACATTGACAAGAGGAAGCAAATTTCATTAAATAAAAAAAGGGGTCAGCACTGCACAGGCTGATTATTTATAAATAGAGCTGCCAGTCGATACCTGATGGTTTATTGAACTTAATGAAACTCCTGTAGCCAAATGTGTATTTTAAGAAGGTATTTGACCTTGGGCATCTCTCCTGCTGGGGGGATGCTGTCTGCTGTGTCACTGGTTCAAAATCAATACCCTCCAGTGCTGTCCTGTTGAGACCTCATGTAGTTAAGTGTGATATTTTAAAATGTGACAATATTCTGCTGACAAATAGCTTGATACTCATATCCCTGTGGGGAAGGGTGGGCAGGGTTATGTGGTGGCTCTAAAAATGCACTGATAATGAATGAAGAAAAATTCTGCTGGGGATGCCAGTTTACCCATTTAGCACTTGGAATTGCTGCCCTTGTGTCAACCTTTACCAATGCTGTCCATGGGGGTCAGAGTGAGACCTGTTTGCTGATGTGATTCACAAATTTCGTGAGATTTGTTAGGGCTGTAGAATTCACACTTTACTATTCTTCTGCTTTTAATCATGGTAGCAGGGTGATAGCCCTATATGCAGAAATTATGCTTATCTTGTACACAAAAATCAGTGTCAAGTCACACTTTAGGGGCTGGCTTGATGTTTTAGGTTGTTGCCTATAAAGAGTTTAAGGGTGAACATCAGGAAGGGAAAAGAGCTGTCTGATGCTGGAGTAAATGGGGATAAACTGGCAGTGGATGTATTTATTGTATCAGTTGGAAAAGGATCTCAAGCTAGAAAAATTGTCTGCCTGTAAAGGCCAAAGCAAAAAGTTGAAGTTCCTTTTAAGTACGACACTTAATTCACGTAAGGGGATTTACATTGGTGGACAGATTGGGTTTGTTGCCTTGCAAAGGGTTTTTAAAAATATTTAAGGATCCAGACTAACTGAGATACTGCACATAGAAGAGCTTCCATGCACAGCATCAGTTGGAGGATGTTGGCACTGCTTATGGGCTAGGCTGAGCTTGGATTTTCCGGATTCCTGAGTTTAGAACTGGGGTGTAGATTGAAGTTGAGGTACTCTGTAAACTTAGTATGAAATACTTTGAAAAATCCACCTGTGCCAAGTTGGAAGATGTGTAGCCTTTCAGAAGGATAATACTGTAATACTGTTACTTCCCTGTAAATATCTATATCATGGCTCCAAACCTCTGGCTGTGGAAATGCTCATGTGTCTCTTGCTTGATGCAGGCTGACAGGAAGAGAAGCAATAAATGCAAGTGTACACATAGATGTGTAATTGCAATTTTCCAAAATAACTTTTTTAATAACATCTTTTAAATACTTTATTAAAGAGCTCAGTGTGTCTCTTCTTAATATACGGTGTGATTAATTCAAATGAGAAAAAACATTCATGCAGATAGGCTTTTCAGCTAATGAACAGGATACATAAAATATGCTCCACCTCACTAAGGTATTATTGTCATCTGACATTTTTGGAAACTGTCATAGAATTTATTTTACATTAGCTTCTGATAATGCTGATGGAGTGGGTGAATTATTGCCTCTTTGTCTTGAGACTTGAGCTAGTCCTCTGTGCAGATTTTTGGAAGTTTCTGTTGCACAGTTTTGAGTTAGGCACATTATTAAGAGAATTGCACACAGGAAAGGTTATCCCAGCAGCACAGGCAAAAGAGACACATCACTGTGGGTTAAAGCAGTAGACCTGTAAGTCCCATTTTTTGTGCTAGTAAGAGTTAGAAGTTTGTTGCCTGTTTTAGTCCCTTGTACATTACCTGTGTAATGTTTTTCAAATATGTCCTGGGCCTTGACCAATGGGGCTGGCTGCTAAACCTGAATTGATCTCAGTAAGACCTTCTAGACAGGAAGTGATAGGGACTTAGTGATGATCAGTAGCTGCTTTCTGGAAGAGGCTGCAGTGTCTCCAAACAGAGCCATCGCAGAACAATGCCTGTGTGTGAGATGCTGTATGCTTTGGTCTTTCAAAGCGAAATGTTCCTGAATGAAATGAAATCAAGCCTCCTTAACATGTGCTTTAAGTAATCTCTTGGCACATATGGTTCTAGCCCAGATTGAGTATTTCCCAGGACTTGGGTATGGGGTCAGAACCAGTGTCTCTCATCTCTTTCAGACATTTGATATGAGTAAATGCATTGCTGTGCTGAAATAAGTCTGCAGGCTATATTTAACATATGTAAAAACCCAAGTTCTTCCCCAGCCTGAACACTAAATGCTTTTGGGAAAATATCTTGAGGGGAAATCCCTTTAATAAAGCCTAGTTGATAATTTTCTTTAGTGAGCTATGATGTTGGTTGAATGTGTGTCTGTCCTGGACTGTGTGCAGAGCATCTCCCAGTATTCTCTTCCTGAAATATCAGTAAACTCATCTAGCAGGGAGTTCATTTCCCTTGCTCTATCAAAAAGCAGATTTTGCTCTCTAGCTTCTAAAGTTATCTTATTACAGAAGAGATTTTCTGCCCTGAAAGAAAACAGGCAGACAACAGAGGAGGAGTTGCTAAAGAGATACATGACAGACTCAGCCTTAAACCCTGAACTTGCAATTTATTTGCAGAAAATGCTCAGGGAGTGCAAAGACAGGACATCTGTTTCATGTTATTCCCAAAGCAACCTGCTTATTCAGCTGCAGACATCCCCACCTGCTCCTCTAATGAGCTCGAATCTCACAATATTCCATGTTCCTTCCTTTGAACCTGGGCAGAGCTGTCTGAGGCAGGGGAGCACTTCCTAAAATTCAGCATAGAGAGAACCCTCTACATATGTGCTGTTGGAGTCTCTCTGACTCCCACACTCCTGGAGTTGTGATGGCTAAATTAGGCATTAGTGTACATTCTCCTAATATAGGATGTTGTGTGTGAAACTAGAGCAGTTCTGGGGCTGGTGAGGGGTTTGAGCTCTGGCCTTGAAGACAGAATTTTTTGATGTGATCCTTTTCTAATGCACTACTGGCATTTGACATTTACCATTGACTGCTTATGCAAACTAAGGGGTAGCAGAAAGATACTGATTTCTATTTTTTTCCCTTCCCTGTACTTTAATTTTTCAAAGTAAATATCAGAAAGAACTGCTTCGCAGATACGTTTTAGCACAGTGAGCATAATGCTTGGGGAATGCAGCTGAAATCCTTGGCCAAGGCTGCAGAGTCACTGTGTTTTGAAATGCATATGACTTTGGTGGAAGCTCTGGACTAAGTGCTCCCAACCTGTAGAGGTGCCCACAGCAGTGGGAAAAGTGCTCCAAAATGGTGTGCCATCTGCTCAGGCAACCTTCTTTGGGAGGAAGGGAATGCCCTTGAAACTTTACAGAAGTGACAAATCCTGGTCCAAGTCCCCCGCTCTGAAGTTGTCCATGGCAGTGGGGTGCCTGCCTTGCTTTGAAGGCTGGGAATTGCAAGTGGTGTTCCTATGTACCTGAACATTCTGAGCTGACTTCTTCTAACCTGTATAGAGCAGAGTAAATGGGGCAGCTGACAAGACAAAGAATGGCTTTTGTAGACTCCCAGGGAAAGATTCCTTCTCGGGCAGAAGCATCCCTGGGAGCCTCTCTGTGTGTCCTTCCTTGTACCATGCTATTTTTTGCTCTCCCTGCAGTCAGATACACACTGTCAGACACAGATCTCCTCATTTGAGAAGGACCTTTGGTGTCCGTCTCTTGCTAAACATTGTCATTATTGAGCCATTTACTTGATGGCTCATTAATGGCCACTTGCCTTTTATCAGCCACTCTTTCCTGGGCTAGTCTTGGCAGGAGAAGATAGGTCCCTGATGGACTCCCAGGAGGGCTCTGGGAAGGGTCTATTAGGATGGGAGCAACAGGAGTGAAAAATTGCCTTGTGCTGGCACCTGCCAGTATATATTCTTGAGTAATTTCAAGAACTTTATCTAGACTCAGTGTGCCAAGCCTTCCAGCTGCCCTTCCAGCAGCAAATGATGTGTTCTGCCCCAAAAGCCATAGGCTGTGGATATCTGTGGGGAGCAGTGGGCAGTCCCAGCCCTAAGCCAGGAGGCTCTGGAGCACGTGGCTGGATTTAGGCACAGGATGAGGGAGCGACTTTGCTGTCGTATGTACACTTTGGTAGTGCAAAGGTGAGTTAGGTGTGAACTAGGAGATGGGATGGGAGCATCCAATAGTGATGGTGGTGTCTGTAGTCATAGACCAAAAAGAGAATTTCTGGAACTGTGGAAATGGCTGCTCAATGCCATCCCAAATATCACTGCCTATGAAAGAGACATTTATTCTCTTGATCAAATAATCTTCCTGGTTTTGCCATCCTGAATAAAGACTCTTGTTCTTTGTTGGTTTTTCATTTCCCACTAATTTTTCAGAGGATCAGTGTAAATATCAACAGTACTTTTTGGTGCCAATAGAATCCTTGATGTGAGACTGAGATGTGCTGTGGTACTGGTGGCAAACAGTTCTGGGTGTGATGGCTGAAGGCATCAGAACTGCTTTAGCAGCCTTTTTTGTGCCTCAGCTCTGTGCCAGGAGCTCCGTGTCACACTAGTGAACCCCTGCTGCGTGCCAGAAGTGAGTAGCAGTGAGACCGTGAGCCATAGGATCATCTCTGGTGTGAAATCTGAAAGGTCTGGCAGGGAGTAGAGGATTTTCAGAAAGCTTCTACATCAGTGCTGTGTGGAAGACGTCTGTGGGATTCTCTGTAACAGGAAATTGTGTTGTCGTGTTGGACCTGACTGGATGAAATCCTGTAGTAGTGGCAGATTGAAGGATGTGTAAAAAAAATACAATCTGCAAAAAGCAACTAAAAATTGCATATAATGAAAGGGGATCTGCAAGTAAGTGTTTCAGTACAGTGTGTCAAGGGAATCATCTCTATCATAGTGGAGTCAAATCCTCTCTGCTAGAGGATAGTCAACTCTAGAGATAGTCAGCTCCTCTCTGCTGCTGTCTCCCAGGAGCAGCAGATCCAGAGAACAGAGTTGTGACTTTCTCTGTTGGAATCAGCAGGAGAAAATTGCCCATTTCTCCACAAGAAAAAAAAATTGACAGTTATGTTTGCTTGTTATGCAGAGCTCAGCACTTGGATTGTCTCTAACTGCAGTCTTTCCATTTGTAAAAAAATCCCTCATGCTAATTAGTTTTATTGGGTTTGGCTAGCTGCCAGATAAAAAGCTGGATAACACAGTATTGGCATGGTGCTCTACAAGTCTGGACATGCTCCATTTCCAGTAGCTTTTGGAGTCTTTAGTAACATGTATTGCACAGTTATTGCACATCCTGAATCAGTGGAGGCAGCATAGTACATAGTAAGTGCCTTTTGCAGTGCCCAGCATTAAAATTTGTGGTATTTAAGTATAATGACTTTCTCTTTGTAAATGGGGTGGATTTTTCCTGTTATTGGCAGTTAGTCTTGCTAGGGCAGAAAAATAGATGAGAGCATGGATTTACAAGAAGTTCTAAATTCAGTTTAGCACCAACTATATATAATTATATTTAAGAAATAATAATAGCTAGAAACTATGCCATGATAGAAAAATTGTGTATCTTCCCTGGAAGAATGCCTTTGCTATTTGTAGCCAATCTCACATGCTTAGTAACTTAGTTCTACATTGATTTCTGTAAATGGTACTGTAGCTCACAAGGTGTCATTTAGGGCATTAAACAGAGTAGTGGCCCCTCAGAGGGCACTCAGGGCTCTGATAACTCTTCACTGGGACCATGAGAAGTGGGAGGTTGTTCTAAAAAAATTTTGCACACCCTCAAAACTCACCCCTCTCTTCCCAGGCCAAAGCACAAACCTTTGTCTGGAACCTAGGGCTGGGCCTTTGACCAGGGACTGGGACATGCTCCAAGGGGGCATCCTTAGGGAACCGCTGATCATTGCTGTGTGCATTGCACCTTTTCCAGACCCACTACTGTAGTTTTTCCTCTGGTGACTAAAAAATTAAATGTGCACAGCAGATGTGAGACCCACTGGAACACTTATCCAAGTGGGCGCTAGCACCAAAGAAAGATGAACCGCAAACAGAGTTGGATGTGACTGAGATTTTGTCCTTTCTGAATGACCAAACAGTTTATTCACTCCTAATTTAGAAATTAAAATTAAAAGGGGACATCTTCAAAAAAATACACTCCACCATGGCTTAGGAATTTGTTCCCTTGTGTTGCTGGCTAACCTCTCCTGTAAATGGGACATTAATTCTGATATGTGGCTGCAGGACCTCAGAGGATAACAGCTGCAGGTTCACAGTGTGTGGGACAGACCACTGCCGTGCACCTCACAGCCACCTCCAGCACACACCAACCAGGCATGGCAGATGCAAAAGATCAGCTTGTGCCCATCTAACCACTGGACATGCTGTAAAATTCTGTCCCATTTAAAACAATTTATTAACTCTGATGATATCTTTACCATTATCTCAACCAGGCAATAGATTTGTCTCCAAGTCTTCCTTTAGAAACAACAGTTTTCTTGATACATCAGTGGGCTGTTTGCAGATACCAGGTTTGTTTAAGGACTGTGATAACTGACTGTAAGGGACTGATTTTATTCCTGAAATATTCATGTTGAATTGAAAGCCTGTGATGGTAATTTAAAAGAAAGGTCATATGCACCATTCCCCATTCCATAATGATCCCCATTTTTGATGGGTACATTAAATGATGCTGTCATCCCTGGGCAGATCACAGAATCAGAATAGGTTCTTATTTCATTTAGAGTGTAACACCTGCAACGAAATGTTCTTCTGGCTAAAACAGGTGTTTCCAACAGAGGGAAGGTTTGCTGTTTAAACTGCATTCAGCCAGTACTGTGGGTGTCTGCCAATAGAGAGCAACCCATAATCTATATATAAACTAAACAAAACCCCTTCATGACGAGAATATTATTAAAGCTGCAAAGTCATACACTTGGAGGTGAAGAAATGCCAGCATCAAAGTTTCCTGGGTGACCTCAGTTTGTTCTCTCCTTTGGTTGTGCACATGCATAATGATGTAGTTTATAATTATATGGCCAGAAGTTACTCCTTTTCCAATGCCATATCCCCATATTTGGCACCTGAAATGCCCTTGCTCTATGCAGTGCTGAAGCCTTGTCTCTGGATTGTTGTTACCCAAACCAAAAAGGTGACTTACGGAACAACATCAGACTTATGCCCTGGAGGAGAACATACTGAGCTGTTGTCCTGTGGATTCTGCTGGAATTTAATTTTAAGCATCCTGTTAAAGCCAGTGTTGCCACATTGTGGATGGGGATGTGAGAATGGAGCTCCACACCGACACAGGTGCTGTCAGAAATAGGCTGTGGGCTTTGCATACAATGCTATGAGGAAAAATTATGCTGGAAATCTTTGAGGAGTTTCTCCTGGTGTTCAGTGGCTCTGTGTCTGGGAGCACTTGTGTGTCTGGTGAGCCCCGCTGGGGTTTTAAGCTCAAAAGAAAATAGTGCTTGTGCTTTATAAGGCAATGTACTTCCTGGGGAATTTGGAGCATTGTTCTGGCAAGAACAAAGAGGACAAGTTTCTCCAGTCTTCTGCTCCAGCATTTTCAACTTCTTTGTGCATACTTCTCATCCTAGGTACATAAAAGATTATTAAAAAAAAAAATTGTAGCAATAGTGTATTGTGATTATTCTTGCACAGTGATATTTACAATTTTCGGAATGAACTAATTTGATATGATTTCATACCTCTTTTCAGAGACTTAGCAACACTGCAGCTACAGTGTCTGATGGGGGCTGCAGATCTTGCTGGCCACTTGAGCAGATCCATTCCTCCCTGATCTGCTGCTTTTGTGCCCAAATCCCTGCCAAGGAATGGAGAGCTTTTGCATGGCTGGAAGGCGCTCAGCCTCCACATCTGAGTGTGTGTAAGGAGCCATGTCTGCCACCTGAGGTACCTCAGCTAGCTTTAACTTGCTCCTGAGCTCTTGGCTGTGTGTTAAGCCTCTGCCAGCCGTGCCTTTCATTTCAAAGTGAATGAAACTGGGACTGGTCTATGTAAGTCTGCTGTGCTCCAGCCAGAGCTTCCAGCAGTGCTGAGGGCATGAGATCAGCTCCAGATCAAGGCTGTGCTGTGTTCTTAGCTTATCTTTTCCGTCTGAATTTTCTCCTGTTTTGTTTTGTGTTCTCTCTTCTCCCTGTTACATCTGAGGGCTGACTTTGTAACACTCTCTGTGCTGTTGGGGGCAGGAGGTGTCTCAGCAGGTCCTGCTTGTGCAAGACCCACCTGCCTGTGACACAGGGACCAGTGTCTGCAAGGGCTTTCTGATCTCTGTGAAATCATAGCCCAATATAGATATTGAAACGTGAGAGGAGAACTCAGGCACAGAAAATGAACAGGAAATCAGCTTTTCTATGTTAACTCTTCATCTGCTGTGACTTTCACATTGTCTGCGCACAGTTGTCTCTTGTTTTGAATTTATTTGTTGTATTGTCAGTTTTATTCAGCATGGGTTTTTTGGATAGAGGTGCTGGAGATGATAGATCAAATTTAAATTTCTAGAACAAGTGTGTAGATTTACACATGAAAAGTTCAATTGCTTTCTTTTTAAATAGAAGGGGTTTTTTAATACTTGGGTTTACTATTGCTTCAGAAGGCAAAGGAAATCCTGGCATAGACCTAGAGACAGGGAGACATAACAGAAGTTAAACTGAAATTAGACATTAAAGGTTTTATTTTTTTTTTTATCTTTTGTCTCTGGAGCCTGAGAGAATGGTGCTTCTCTAGTGAAGGCATCACAAAAAGGGAAATTCAGCCTCATTGGACAATATTTTATTCCTCTGAGACAGAAGAGAAAGTCTGAGCAGAAATATTTTTGAGAGTGTCAGTCTGTCTCTGAGATCAGAGTGTGCAAACTCAGCACTTCTAGTTTGGTTTGGAGGTTGTGGTTGTAAGCCTCTGGCAACAGTTGGCCCAAATATCAGCAGACACTCCATCAAACCCCTTGAAGACATAGGGGAAAAGAGAAATTTATTTACAAGTTTATTCTTGAATAGTCCACATACAACTAATTTAACAAGGTTGCATCCTGGCATAAGAAGTTTGCAGAAACTTCAAATTTTTGAAGTTTGCAGAAATGGAGCAAAAGTGTGAGGCTTTGCAGATCAAAATGAGTGGCACTCAAGTCCTGGGGCAAGCTTGAGGTTTGCTCTCTCTGGAAGTTTTCTTCAGCTCTTAGTGGGTCTGTGTGAATTATCCTTCAAATATGTTTCTGTAAAGGAAATATCATTCCCAGAGGCAGGATCAAGCTGCTAAAGGTTGTTCAAAGAAAAAATAGCACTGGTTTTGTTTACAGAGACAAACCTTAGCCCATGAGGTCTGTAGCATCAGCTGCCTTTATCTCTGTGGTACCAGCTCAGAGCAAGGATGTGCAGGTAGAATGGGAAAGGACTTGGGCTGGTGTTAGAGAGAGCTGTGTGTTCACACTCTGCTGTTATTCCCTTTGGGTTTGCTCATGGGAGGCTGTAATCTTGTAAACCTCTGTTTCAGATAGGAATCTAAAATATGGAAGGACAGGCCTAAATTGCAGAGATCTGAAAACTCATGTGGAGCTTTGCTTCTCCAAACTCCAATGTTGTCAAACTCAGCAGGAAAGTGCTATAAATGTGGTGTAAGTGAAAGCCACATCAGATTCATGGTGGAAAGCCTGTGCTTGAGCGAGATGTCTCAAAGACACCGAATATATGCAAGTCACACTTGCAGGTAAGGAGTATCGTTATATCCTTGTAGAGAAGTTTATCACCTTCCCAAGCTCATAATTTTTATTTATTTTTTTTTTTTTTAAATCTGGCTTGAGCTGGTGACTGAAATCCATGTGATTGCGGAGGACCAGCTTGCTGTCATCTTATTGGCATTCTGGTTTGCTGCTTGCAATTAAACCTAAATGTTTCTACATGCCTTCCCCAAAAGACAAGAACCTGCTTGCAATGAGCTTCCCGGTGACAGGGCTCCCACTGTGCTCACTTCGACTGACCTTTGGAGCACAGAAGGTTATGATGCAGCAGCCTGCAGGGATCGGCAAGATGTCTCTTAATTGTGCTCTGTAATCAGCGGCTCGTTTGCAACCCTCTGCAATGACACAGCTTTGTCCTCCAGCTGAGGGCACCACGGGAGGCCGCTCTGCAGGCAAAAGCACGAAGGAAGATCAAGTACTCCCGACAACTCTGCTTCGATGCTGGGAGGCTCCTTGGAGCTGTGAGAGGGACCTCAGCGTGTGTTTTATGTGTATTGATTGGTAAAGGAGGCATGAAATGCTTCCTAAACCTACTTGTCTTGGGAAGTTTCCATTACCCAAGGAAAATGGGACCTAAAGGGCTGGGATCCTAAAAAGCATTAATTCCCTTATAAAGATGTGTGTGTATGACCTTGAATTAATCCAAACTCAGCAGAAATAGGCCCCACTCAGGGTTTTGAGAGAGTTTGCAGGCTCATAAGAAGGAACCTGTGATACACACAGGTTAATAAACTTTGCAGGGGTTAAACTGGGTGAAGCAGGGGAAACCTTCATTGTATTATCAGGGGTGAAGGATCTGCAAAGTTGTTCCACTTTTCCAAAAAAAAGAACAGTGAAAGACCTGTACTTTGGCTTTGCTTTGGATTAGTAAAAGTCTGTGTATAAGCTCTGTATAGAAATGGGGACACTTAAGAGTTGTTGCACAAACATCTTTCAACCAAGCAGCACTAAAAATGGGCTGTTGAAGAAATGGCAACCACTGGGGATGCTCCAGTAGAGATGTGACTTTGCTTCTTCAAGGTGTCCATGGTTCAGGTGCTGCTCTGTCTGGAGAGCTGAAAGTGTAAGGGCAGAAATGGCAAAATAACCCCAACGTTGAACTGAAGTGCCAAGTGCTCAGACCTTGATTGAACAAGACACTGTGACTATGAAATCACATTTTGGAAAGGCTGAAGTAGATAAGCTTAGCCCTGAAGCTGCTTCAGCCTTGTGCAGGAGGTGAGCCTGCAGTGTAGGATGGCTCTCTGAGTCCTTCCTGGAATATTTACCTTCCAGAATCCTTTCTGGAGCATTAATCTGTCTCACATGAACCAGTGATTCCCTGCTTTGATGGATTCTCCTGAAATAGAATCTGCATAAATGGAACTGTTGCAACCCTGTCTGGATTGAAACACACAATGTTGTAGGATGGAAAGAAATAGCTTTGTTTTTCTTCAAGGCAAAAAATTTCTTATTTTCTTGACAGCTTTTGAAAAAAAAGGTGGTGTATGTGGAGTGAAAATCTTTGATGGGGAAGTGAAATAGTGAATGAATTATAGCTCAGTTGTTTCAGTTTCTAAAGGTGAGGTCTTAAATTCCTAAAGTGGCCATCCAGATGCTAAAAGGCATAACTTTTACAATTTATTACAGCACATTTTCTCCTTTATGTCCTATAAAACATTGTAGATGTTCTTGACCATACACCTCTGTCATAGCGTTTGATACATACCTGAAATGTATTCATTCCCTCCAGCCAGGGGACCACAGGGTTGTGCTTGCTTTAGCCTGTTTTACTGGTCCCTGTCATGAGCAGAGGTTGGAATGAGCTTTAAAAACCTGAAGGGTAGTGATGCCAAACCAGCAAAATGGTAAAAACATCATGTAATCCATATTCTCCTGCATGGACTGAGCTCCAAAGTGGGCCTGGCCTCCTGTGGGTTGTGCTTGACCAGAAAAGCAGATGTATGCTGCACATGAAGTTTTTGTACTTTTTTATCCTTTACTGTGGGGGAAACTGCATCTTGGTGTTGTAGTGAGCCTTAGAAGCACAAAGAGGACAAATGCAAATAGTGATGAGTCATGAGTGGTTCTCTGGCTGGGAGGGAAGAGGAGCGGGAGCTGAGGAACCAGACTGAGGAGTGACTGCTCGTCTGACACCTCAGGCCTTGTTGTGCTGCAGAGCAGCTGGGATTTGCATGAGGTACAGAGTCAGGATGGTTGCAGCCCAGGCAAGGTTTGGCAGCTGCCAGTGTGTTTGTTGTACGCATGGTGTACACATGGCCAAATTATGAGGAGGGTGATTCTGTGCATGTCCTGGTCAAACCAGGTGTATCTGGCTGTGCTTTTGGTAGTAACCAGCATTTTAAATAATGTGCTGTATATGTATGGCCTTACATTTCAGAGGAATCAAATAAATCTGACAGAATTGCCTTCAAAGTGTGCTGCAAGGAAGTCAGTGGTTGGGGAGACCTCAGCACAGGGTGCACTGGGACATCAGTGATAGCACAGGGATCTCAGAAATAAGATTTTACAAGCTCAGAGCTTTTATATGTGATAAATCAGTAATTTCTTACCTACCATAAGGGAAAGCAGTGTACTATAGAAGATTCTAAAGTTCAATTTACGTTTAAGCATATCCATATTTTATATATATTTAACATTTGTATTTATTAACCAGACATTCTGATTTATGTTAAATACTTTAAACATACAGTGAATGTATCATATAGCAAATATAATAAATATATAACACTTTTTACTTACACTAAAATATTGGCTATATTTAATTTACTACACTTTATTCTAGTAACATGAGTTTTAATTAAGCCTAGTAAAAATCTTGTCTCCTGTAACAGTTGGGTAGAGAAGTAGGATGGGTTCCAGTAGTAAATGCCTTTAATCTCTTTAGAGAAAAGGGGGCAAAAACGTGTAATATGCATTCTAGTAGTGAACACTAAGGACAACATCTTCTGGGAAGATCTGATATTGGGTTGGAAATTGAACAATCACATTGTTCCTAAATAAATTGATCCTGCATATGTGGCCTTAACTGGACATGAGGCTGATTTATAGTGGGTTACTTCCATACTTCAAATTGAATGTATAGACATTTTAATCAGTATGGGATATTTCTAGAGTGTATCTGGGATAAGGTAACCAACAGGAAAAAAAGGAAGTTTCCCAAGCTGTCCGTATTTTTACGGGTGTAAATATGAATAGCTCTGCCAAGATATTATGGTAGATGGCCCACATCTAAAGACCTTTCAATGTAATGGAAATTTTTCTATTGCTTTCTCTGGCATTTGATCCAGCATCCCTTTCCCTGGTATTTGGCTGATAAGCCTCACTAAAGCTGTACAAAAGTTATTTATTTCCATTGCTATTTAAGCAAACCAACCTGACGTGGAATATAACATGATTCTGGAGATGTAGTTGGGTTAAACGGTGGTTTTTTGTGTGTTCACAGGCTGCTCCCTCCTAGCCTGTGGATTTCTGTCACAGGACTTATTTATTGCTTGTCTAGAAATCAGGAGTTGGGTGAATGTTTGTCCTTTCCCTGTGCGACTGCTCTGGGTGGCTCAGGGTAGCAGTGGATTCAGACACCCTCTCAACTATCTCCAACTCTACTTAAGTAAACACCTTGTCTTAAATGAGGGATTTTTGTAGTGTGAATTAGTATAGGAGCACATTTGGCAGGCTCTGAAGAAAGCCTTGGGTGTGTTCATTTTTGTTACTCCTGCTGTCTTTTCAGAGATGTAACACCTAGTCAAGTGATGTGGGATCATTTCTGAAAAACTCTGTTCTCACATCTTCTATACAAATCCTTTTTCTGTATCAGGTCAGAGCATAACTGCTATGAAAAATGTGACTTATTGGTAAAATAGTGATTTTTCTGAGAAAAGTTTAAAAAAAAAAAATAAAGCATCTTTCCCATCTGTCACCCAAGAGATACAAACCCTTGAGATAGTGTTCTTTTTTCCATGCTTGGAGACAATAGAGAGCCTCATTCCTTCTCCTGAGAAGAATAATAGATTTTCTTCTTTTAGACTGGGACTGATATTTGAAATACACTTGGAGTGCTTGCTGTCACTTATCTTCTGTTTCTTATCTCTTGAACCTCCCAGTAAGTCACTAGAAGGGTTTTTTTTTAATATTGTGAAGAGATTTTTTCATTCCTTTCCATGTTATATGATGTCTTTATCATTTATATTCAGGGGAGTAACAGGGCTTTCTAAGAGCACAAGGCTGTGTTGCTTGGGAATCTCAGCTCTGTACACATTTGGCACACCTTTGATTTGTAGGTAGAGAGTTTTACATCTATTTTAGAGTGTTTCTTTTGCAATAAGTGCAGAATGGCTGTCACTATGAAACCTAAGTCTTGTGCTAGGGTTTGTGGAAACATGAACCAAGAATAAATACATTTTACTGCTTATGGGTAGGGCTCTGTTCCTGTTTTGTGTGCTGCACTCTGATCAAACTGCTGAAGGCAACCTGTGTGAGAGTGCAGATGTACTGACACCCTGCCTAAATTAGCATGTCCTCACTTTTTCTGGGGTCTGAGAGGTTTTTGGATAAATATTGTGATCTGTAATTGCTTTTGGTCAGTTACATTGATGGAGGTATGGATGTTGTCTCCTTGGGGAAGGATCTGTGGCCCTTCCTGACTCAGCTGCATTAATTTGCAAAAAGTTCTCCTTTCTTGAGCAAAAGGAGAGTTTGGATGTGACTCTTCCAGAACCACAGTAAAGAGTGTCCAGATGGATGTGAGGAATGGGATAAAACCTGCCTCACAGCCTGGGGTAACTGCACAGTGAGGATATAGCCAAAATGTCCCTCTCTGGCTCTTCTGACACTCTTCTGGGCTTTCCTGTGCTTTCCTCTTGCAAAAATCCACATTGTCCTTTTTTGTCTTTCCTTTCCAACTCTTTATTGCTTTAGTAATACCAAAAGGATCTCCTGCTCCATCTGCCAGACAGGCAGCTTGTAATAACAGAGGCACAAAACCAGTACAAGAGATTTCCTGGTTTGACTAGGATTTGTGTGCAAGAAAACTCCTCCTGAGCCCATGTGAGTGCAGAGTAACTTTGCAGCCCTACGGCCCAGCAAGGACATGGAACTAAAAGCCCCAACCACCCCAGAGAAGTGCTGATGCTTTTACCTTTCTCCCCCCAACCAGAGAAGGGTAAAAGCATCAGTCAATGTCTCCCATTCCTGTTCCACTGAAGGCAGCAGCTGAACACTCAGCCCCTTCACTATCTGTGAGCCCTGGCAGCAGGACAGCAGCCAATGCGGGACCAGTGTTCCCTGACTTGCACCCTCTTCAAGTCTTCAGATGCCTTCATCTGATGAGCTGAGTGTGGAGCAGGGGATCTATGGATATTGCACTGCAAATGGAAGCAATTCCAGGAGGTGCTTTGGGAGGGACTGAGGAGTGTCTTCCATGGCATTTCTAAACCAGAGTGCTCCGGAGCTCTTCCTGGGCTTATTAGCACTGAGCCCTCTTAATTCCAAGAGGCTGCTCGATGGCCACTCAGGAGATAAGGGGAGATTAAACAGAAGAGCATAAGTGCTTGAAGATGAATCCTTTATACCTGTGATGAAAAGGAGGCTGGATTGTTGCACCTCTGTCAGCTTCATTTCAGAGCAGGGATAGTTGATCTCACCCTCAACTGCTCCCAGCTACCGCTGGAAATCAGCTGGTCCAGCCTGGAAACAAGTTCAAGCCATTCTGGCATTAAGCTAAAATCTTTTCTGGAGGTTTATGCTTTTGAGTGGAATATTAATTGAGACTCTTAGGATCTGGTGGCAAAAGGATTGTTTGAAGGGCGGCATGAGTTTTGTAAACACACAAAAGATGGAAAAGATGAATCAGAGGAATGCTCTGTTAAAGAATTGCCTTTGTTAAAAGAAAATACTCCTTCCTCCAGAAAGCCTCTTATAGAGAGCTGAAGAGAAATGGTAAAGTGTGAGCAATAGTCCTGATTCTTCTCTTGCACTTTGAAAAAAAAGGACAGACCTTGCTGAAATGCACAGGCTCCTGCAGTAGGCAGGAAAGCCAACCCTGGAGAGGAGGATTCTCTTTCTTTGGGGTGGACTCCATCTTGGCTCCAGGCTTGTCCATTGGGATTTTACCTCCAGGAGGCATACTGTGGGCATGGCTGCATGGCAGTGGCTACTGTGGTGGTGGGAGGGTTTATAAGACAACCAAGAAGATAGTTGGGTTTTGTCCTCTTGGAAAGTCCTTCTAGGTACAAGAAAGTAAGTGTACAGGCAGCTCTTGATTCATGCTGCAGCTGCCCCAGGGTGTATAAGATGATGCTGGGTGCCCTGACTGTCCCAGAAGGCAGCAGATGATCCATATATGAGGGAAGGGCACAGAAATGACTCTTTCAAGAGTTCCCTTAAGTAAAACTGAACATTGAAAAAAGAAGTAGCCTCCTCTCTTCCTCCTTTCCAAGGTTACTTGCTGTTTATTTAATGGGAGCTGACCTTGACCTTGCCTGTTTTGAGCTACTGCAGCTGATGAACACAGCAATCTTTGACCAAAGGCTTTACTGGCAGATCTGCCCCTAGAGGGGCTCTTGTGCAGCTTTGCCCACGACTTGACTGCTGTACTTGACCCTGTCTCTTAAAGTTTACCTGGGGAGAGATTTAAAAGAATGTTCTAGTATGGCCCTTTCCAGCAAAAAGTTTTTATGCTGCTCCTGGGAAGCCAATTGCCTTGATGAAACTTTTGGAGGGAAAGATGACCTGAAGCTCACAACTTTTAAGGGACTAATGCTGATGTATTTATTTCTCGTGTCCTTGTTGGAGCTCAACCATTTTAGGATTTTGTCATTGTTTGAGAGCTCTGAGGTTATAGAACTCCCCTGAAATGTGCCTGCAGCCATCACTTTGGGGCCTGTTTCAATATACACTTGTGCCTGAGTGGGTGTCAGTGCCCTTTCCCTGGCATTGTCTTCCCTGTAATCCTCACTGAGGTGCCATGGATGGCAACACTGAACAGAATGTTGGCTTTGTTTGTGCTGATTTCCTTGTATTGTGGTGCTTTAGGCCTGGCAGCAACTGGCACATTATCAGCCATTGGAAGCCAGGAGATTCCAAAGGAAAAGGACCAGGCATGTCCCACCTGAGGGACATTCAGTCAATTGCACCACTCTGTGCAGGCTTCCTGCAGGATTCCAGACCATTAAGTGCATTAAGATAACCTCAGTGGTCTAAACCCACAAGATCCTGGGATTCTGGACTTTGGGATGAAGCTTGGGTTTCTAAAATTCATGTTTGTGCCTCAGTAGCCCTATCTGTCCTTCACATGGAGTTCCTGGGAAAGTTTGTTAGAAGTTGGAGCAGTTGGCACAGTCCAGTGCTGGGGATGGACTTTGTGCTGCAGCAAGAGTTGTCTTTGATGTCTCTCACTGGTTGCTATTGTGACTGCTGCTGCTGTCAGGCAGAAATGTGGTGCAGTGAGCTGAAGACACTGATCTGATTAGGATGATAGATTATGAAAATAAACCACTCTCTAAAAACAGAGTTTTGACAGGTGACTTTTTTTTTTAAGTGTGTTCACAAAGCTTGGGATATTATACTTTATTTTCTTACTGTTCAAAGTGAAAGGTTTCATGCACTAGACACGCATGGATATGTAAAATTAAATGCATTATGAAAACAATAAATAATTTTGAACCAAATGTATACCTCTTGAAAACTTGTTGAGTTTCTGGCTGTTTTGGGTCTGCCTGAGATGGAATTAATTTTCCCCACAGTGCTGAGCTTTGTCTTGGTAGCTAAAAGCTGTTGGTCAGAACCCAGTGCTCTGAGCAGTGCTGGCACAGCATCAGGGCTCTCTCCCCAGCATTTCCCCTCACCAGCAGCCTGGAGGTGGGTAAGAGCATGGGACACAGCTGGGACAACCAACTTTAAGCTGACCAAAGAGATCCCCCATTCCATATACATCAGCAGAAAAAGCTGCAAGAGAATAGGCTAAGGGGAGGCATTTGTTATGATGTTGTTTGTCTTCTGGAGCAATCCCTATGCATCCTGAAGTCCTACAGCCCAGGAAGTGGATGGACATCACCTGCTGATGGAAGTAGAGAATAAATATTTTGTTTTCCTTTGCTTCTGTAAACTGCCTTTCTCTTGCTCCGTGAGATTTTTCCCATCTGAATCTTTTCCCTACCCTGTCTTGCTTGGGGGGGAGTGATGGAGCAGCCCGTGGGGATCCAGTCTCCCTCCACCTCATAGAGGGACTTGTCCCCTTACCCTGGGATCAGCTTTGCAAAAGTAGCTGAATGACCTGAGCCAGGAAGTAACGGAGCCTGATTGCTCATGGATTTGAGACATCAATTTTGAGATATTGCTGAAGTAAGATAGACATCCCCCTTGTTAACAGAAGCCAGACTCAAGGAACTGATAAATCATGAGGCCTTATGTTTGTGTATTCTGATAAACAGAGAAACTAATCAATAGAATCCTAGAAAACAATACAATCGTAAATCAAACAGTTCTAGGAAAACAGGATTCAGTTGTCACGTAACACCAAGATGTTAATACGACAAAGCGAAGAAGACTCATCTTACTTCATTGTTTTGGGATCCCACTCCATAAAAAAGACCACCGACCCATTTCAAAGAACAAACTACACATGCTTAATAACTTTTTAGCTAATTACTGTACGGAATGAAGAATGGGATGTACCAGAGTTATGAATATGTTTGTGTTTTGTTTATTCAAGATTCCTGTAGATAAAAAAACCCTGTAAGCATCTGTAAATTGCTCATGTGTATCTGGGAGCTATCCCGCATGCTGCCCTGCGTTGTAATAAACATACCCTTTCTAACTTTAAAATGTTAGAGAGTTCTTTGTCCATTATAGTTGGATATTGGTATTAGATCGATATCCATATTTTAATAATTCAGATTTAAATCCCATAATTGAATGGGCTTTGGCAAAGCCTTTCCTGCAGGACACAAATTAGTAGGGCAAGAGATTTTTAAGAAAGCCAGTTTGCAGTCACTAAAGAAAGGAAAAATTACAAATTATATATGCAATCAGTTCTGCTGTTGAGACAGTTATGAGCTTCCTACAGAACTGTCAGTAGAAATCTGTCTTTTTTTGGAAACAAAAAACTTGGAGAATACTTTGGGGAAAAAAGGGTCATGACATTTGAGAGGCAAAAAGGAAAAACACATGTCCTGGTTTGAGCAAAGGAAAAAGTAAGAGGCTCCAAGTCAGAAATACAATTTAATAGGAGGAAAAGAAAGAAGTAAAATAAAGAATACAGCCTGGCACCCTATTAGTTAGAGTGATGGTAGCAATCCAGATGAAGTGGTCTCGTTGAAGCAGTGATCCCATAGAAAGGTCTGGTAGCTCCTGTCCTCTGGGAGTCCAGTGGGTAACTGCTCCCATGCTGTCTCAAATCCTGGATCATATCCAGGTGGGAATGCTTGGCTCCTCCCCTTGGGGGGAGCATCTCACAATGGGATGGCATCATTCTATGAGTCATGCGATGGGTCCTTAATGGCCCATTGANATTCTATGAGTCATGCGGTGGGTCCTTAATGGCCCATTGAACAGAGATAATTCCCTCCAGAAGCTATCTATGAGTCATGCGGAAGGCATTGATGGGGCCATTAACAGAAGACAAGAGAAACACTGCCCCACCAGGTTTCAACAGCCCACGAAGATGGTGATAGAATACATACTTTGGGTACATCTTATATTTTAACCTAGGACAACACAGTACAGTGATTTCTTCTTTTTTTCCCCACAAACTTCAAATCTGCAGTGCCTGGGCTCCATGCTTCTGTCAGCAATTTTCTTTCCCCTCTTATTTTTGCAAGAGAATTTTAATATGAATTTTGTCATGACTTGTGGAGCACAGGAATTGCCTTGATTTCCCCCAGCCTGTACTGTACCTGTCCCCTGCTCTTCTGGTACAGCTCCTCTCTGTGTTGTCTCTTGAAAAATGAGCTTTTGTTGGGGATGTAGCATTGACTGGTGGGAATGGGTTGGGTTTGGTTGGCTCCTGCCAGCAAACAGGGAACCATCAGCTGGGACAGCCATGGAATTCCCTAGTGAGGTTTCTGGTGTGGTAAACTGCACCCTGATCTAGGAAAATTATCTGTAGAGAGGCTGTTATCCAATAGAAAATAAAGAACATTTATTTGTATTCATATTTAATAATGAAATATAAACTGCATTAAATTAAGCACGGATTCCCTGTTGAACAGTCAGCAGGTACCAGGGCAGTGTGTGTAAGGGGGGGGGGTCTCTGTACCTGGGTGTTATCTGCTTGCATAATTTTTTTGCCAAGGAAGTGATCTTTGAAAATTAAATCCAGCTGTCTGCTGGGATATGTCTGTGAAGGGCAGTGGAAGAGAGATGCTGCTTATCTTTGACCTGCTGGATTATATCACTCCTATTTCTCAGCAGAAATGTTCTCCCTTTGCAAGTGAAAAGAGGATGTCTCAAAGAAATCTTTGCAGAACTCTGACCTGCACTCCCAGTGGAGCTGGGGTTAGCAGCACTCCTGTCTCCAGCTGTGAGGAGTGCAAATGGGCTCTTCCATTATCTCTGTCAATTTTGTCTCACAGCTCGGTTGTTTTTTTAAGATCTGTTACAGAGCTTTTCTTTTTTAAAGCAGACCGATGCCATGAGTCTTGCATTTAAATAAATCTGTGTGCTCAGGTAAATGAAACCAATACAATAGGAAAGTAAGATTAGAGGTGATTTGGGTAGTTTTCCAGTTTGGGAGGGCATAGTCAACCCCCTCCACACACAATCTGGGAGAGTATCTGAACTGGTCAGTGCTTTGGGGCACTATGTAACAGGACAAAAAATAAATACATTTTGTACCTGGATTGTATCCCAGTCAGTGTGGTGGGTTTGGGGAAGTCGTGCTTGTTTTTTTAGCTCCTCTTCCCTCTTAAATGCACTACATTTGTAATGCCTCTTGGTCTGAAAGGTAAAAATTTCTGGCACTCTGCTGCTTTTATTTAAGCCTTTTTTCCTTGGAGAAATATTGGAAATGTGGTGTATCAAGAGTATCCAACTCTGTTACCATTGGGAACCACCTTGTTAACAATTGAACAGTTAAATCTTTCCCTTCTGTGCTTGAGAGAAAGATCTTCATTCCTCACTATTCCTAATTACTGTTCTCCTCAGTACCTGCCACAGGGAAACATGTAAATTGGATGGGTTAAGGAATCAGCTTGGCTTATATACAGGAAAGCTGAAAATCTTGTGTCTGTATGAGACTGGATTTAGTGAGAACATCCTGGGGAGCTGATGCACTAAATTTCACATGAACAAAGCATGGCCAGCACTCATGCAAGGGTCCCTAATCCTCCCTGGCTGTGTCCAATGCCACTTTTGAGGGACTTGCTGGAGTTCAGGAGCAACCACGTCACTGAGATCGATTACTCCGTTTGACCTGGAGCACTCAGAACTGTCCCTGGCAAGGCAAAATCTGACGGACTGGATTTGCAGTCAGTAAGGGAAATATTAGAGCTTTCAGTAAGAAGTAGAGAGTTGAGGTATGATATAGTTTATCATGTTTTAGGCCTGTAACCTAAACAGAGATGGGTTGTTCTTATCTGAGTGCATCCAAACAAGGTTTTGATCCCACCTAGCACATTGCTATTCCAGCCAAGGGTAGAGGAAATCAAAGATAAAATGCCAAGATGAAATGACCTTCCCCTCCTTTCTCCCATGTGTAAAGAGATGATTTACATTTAAGCCCAGATGTAAACCTAGCTGGTTTTCTTAGTGTAGACTAAACCAAAATCTTGGATCCAAAGCTTGTCAGTGTTCAAAGTAAATTATATCATAGTTTATTCTCCTTTCTGGCAGAGGTAGAGTGAAATTCTCAGGCAGACATCTGTGTACAGTAAAGAAAGCTTCATGGAAATGGTGCCGTTCACTGGAATTATATTTATTTATTCAAGTCCTGGAAATCTAGTTGAAAGACAGGGAAGACAGAGGGATTGTCCTAATGAAATTGGAAACAATAATCGTAATTAAAAAAATACTGTTTAGGTTTGAAACAGAATCATTTAGATTTGACCAAAACTTGGCATTGTTGGTTCTCTTCCTTTCTGAGACTTCAGATGTGTTTCTGCTAAACCATTAAGTTCTTACCATTGACTTCTATTAAAAACACATTGAGATGGTGGGAAGAGTTTTGTCACAGCAGTGAATCCCTAAGAAGAGCTGTGGCTGACATACCAGGAGAAAATGGTTATTTCAATGTTTGAGCAGTGCCAGCACGAGGCACACAACCCCTTTAGAAATGGGAAAAATTGGGGATACAAGGCTTCTTCATCGCCCTTCTTTTTACCTATTTGGTGCTGCTGAGCAAAGGGTTGTGCAACGGTGAGGATTTTGCTGGAGCTGGGAATAGAGTTTCTCCCTGGCTGGGGCAAGGAATAGTTGATGGCCATTGCATTAAAGGAATGCCATCATCAGCTCCCACAGCCGATATGGAAGTGCTGGTGTGGAATTTGTCCCTAAACCAGAAATGTGCCATCTCTGGTGTTAGGAAAAGTGCTGGTTTTGTTATGCTTCCCTTCCTTAGAACTCGGGAGAAGCCATAAGAGCTGCCCAGACAAAGGCAGAAATGGGATATTTTGAGTGGAAACCCCTGGGTTTCCAATGTTATTTCCTCCTCTGTTGTTGAAGGTACATAATAAATCTTCCCCGGTTGTTTTCATTTGAGGTAATGATGCACCAGAGTGCTTATCCCAGTGCATCAAATATCCTCATTTTACTTTTTACAAGTCTGCTAATTTTCATGGATTTCTAGAACTGTTTAGGAACTGAGGACCAGCTGTATGATGGAAAGGGATACAACACCTCTCACCTTCCCCCACCACAAGCATAGAACCTTCAAAATATCTCCAGTGAACAAGCAGAGACAAATGCATTTATATCAGAGAAGTGAGACCCATCACAGATGAGCCTTCATCAGCTGCCACTGGTACAGCACTGCTGTCTTGGCCACATCCAAAAGTTTTGTTGGTGACAAGGGGTGACACTTTCTGTCCTCTAGTCCAGATTGGAGATTTTTTCTCCAAGCTCTTTGAGCAAAAAGGAGATGAAATATGGTTTCTTTTTGCTCAGAGGGGCCCAAAGGTCTTGGAGGAAAATCAATTTGCTTGACAGACTTGGCAAGGAGAGCTCTCAGCTGGTGGCTGGCCTCTCTCCAAGCTCTCCCTGTCCAGGGACAGGCAGGGTAATTTAGCAGATCTTGTTGCAGCAGAGTGGGATAACATATTTGTGGATGTCCAAGTGACTGAAGAGCTCAGTGCGTAAGCACTTAGGAGAACAAATCTGTTTGGTGCTGGCTCGTCCCTCCTGTGGAGACAATGAATGTTTGACCCTGTCCTGTGGCAGGCACCAGTTCAAAGTCACTTTGAAAGGAGGCAATGGAAAGCACTGGGATGGTCCACAAGTATCAAACATTGATTCTTCTCAAAAGTGCCCAAGATATCCCTTCAGTGTGTGGATATACAATGACTAATTTGTTTTATAAACAGCCATCTAATTTTTCCATTTTTTCCTCAGCTTTTTTCTTACTGCTTTAACTGTTTAACCTTATCATCTCTAGCTGTGTGTGTTTTGGGTGCTTTTAAATGAAATTTCAACACTACTCTTTTTCAAGAGAAAGCATTGCTGTTGCTTTAGCAGCCTTGCAGGCATTCAGCTATTACTGGTGTAACACAACAATGGAATAATATGACTCTCCTTGAGCCCTTCTCTCTGTTTTTACTGTCACTGTGTGTCTTGGGATTTAAGGATCTGTGAAAACCTTCCCTGTGTGCAGTCCCTGGGAGGAGCCAATGTGTGCTGGTACAGGTTGCCTTGGCCTAGTGGAGAGTTTTCAGTTCTCTCTAGTCCCATTTAGTAGCTGTGACAGAAAAACCAAACAAGGGGGGAAAGAGGCTCTTCTCCTTCTCCAACTGCACCATGTTAGCCTTGCCTTCAGCTTTTTGAACACCTTGTGTTGTCACAGAAAAGTGTTGCAAGAAGCAAATTTGTTGTATGAATGTGCCTGGTGGTGTTGGCAGTGAATCCTGTGGTTAATGCTGCATTTGTGGGACAGAGGCTGCTTTAAATTCATGACCCTTTCATCAAGTTTGTTCCATGGGGCCTTCATTCACTGTTGTCTATGGGACCCAAATAAATGAGAATCCTAGAATATCAAAAGAAGGGTAACCACAAGCATTATGCATTTCCTTCTTTAGCAGAGAAAATATAAAATCATACTGAGTATATAGGAATACAATTACAGAATGCAAATTGTAAGTCCTAAATGTCCAGCCTCATTTCTAACCTGCATTTAGAGGAATTTTGTCGTTGTCCTGCTTGGGAGAGTCAAACACCTGAAAATTCCTGCTGTGAAGGCTCCCTGCTGTGCAGCTCAGCTGCCCCTGGGCTGCACAGGGTGAGCAGGACAGCTCTTGGGAGGGATATTGGAGGGCAGGCTCTGGCATTGCACATTTAAGGGCTGTTGTTGGGTTCTTCAGATCACTTTAGACAAAGTCAGGAGTGATTTAGCACAGCTGATTCTACCCTGAGGAAGAGAAAGGAGTAACTGACCTGGGAGGATCTTTTCCTACTCTCTTTTCTGTGATACTATTCCTGTTTCAATCCTCTGGGACCCAAAACTGTGCAGCATTTTGCATCTCGGAGTCAGCCTGAGAGAAGGTTACTGAATGGAAAACAAGTTCATCCAAGGGTATGGGAGATGAGTTTGCAGAAGGTGCTATACTTGACATCATTAACTTGTGCTTTTAATCATGAGAAATGTACCTGAGAAACTTGATGGCATCCTCCTGTTTCCTGGTAAAAAATGGCATAAGAGCATGTAAGAAAAATAACTTCAGCCCCTTAGGCCCCATCTCTATCACAGGCGCAATGGGGTAACAAATTAACAAGTCAGTATATTCTTTGGAGCCTCCCTTCTCTTCCCACAGGCAGCCAGGTGTCCCCCTGTCCCTGTATTACACGGAGAGGACAGCCCTTAGCTGCCACCTCTCCGGTTCTACCAGAGCTGTGCCATTTAATGAGACTTTTCTGTATTTATTAAGGAAGAGTTACACCCAGTGAGATTTCTGCTGGCTGCTGTTAAAATCCTCTCCACATAAAGTCAGCAACTTCATCTCAGAGTGACAAACAAAACTGCTACTGAAGAAAATGTCTCCTGAAGTGTTGAATGTAAAATTGTTTAATGGTAAGTAATACAGCCTGCAAAGTTATGCTGGGAAAATGGACTAAAAGGAGAAATCACATTTAATGTTCTTTGGGTTTTTTGCTCTTTGCAGTTACAGGAATTAATCATGCACAGTGAGAAGAGTAATAAACTCAAGGGAAATAAACACCAACACATCTCAGGAAAAAAAAATACAAAGGTTTCAGAAAAACGTTCTTTCCTTTACTTACTAGATGTTCTGTTTATTATTTGTTGTTGTTTTGGTGTTTGGTTTTTTTTTTCTTAAGAAACAATGCATTTCTTTTATCTTCCCCTCTTTCTTCCTTTTCATCTTCTTCCTTAAAAGTCTCAATAGTTTCTGCTGTGGAGTTGTGCAAGATGAAATGTTGTCAGCCTGTGCTGATGAATACCTCTCTGCAAACCTTACATAATCCATCCCAGCCTCAAATCAGGTTAGTGCAGAAATAGAGCTTTACACCTTTGAACTGCCAGTTCTGCAGCAAAAGCAGCCAGTGGCATTGAGTGCCAGGTCAGGCTGTGCCAGCACAGTCAGGAAGACACTGCACTAAGATTTGGGACACAGAAATGAGGAGTTGCCGCCACTTATCCCATATCCTTTGGAAGTCCTCTACCAATTTATTAACTCAGAAGCAGGTGCATTTTTTCCATGGTGACAACGGTGGAAAGTTTCCGTATTTCCAAGACCGTACTCAATAATGACACTAATTTTTCTAGTTCTTCATTTAACTCATTGTTTTTCCTGGCTAACTCTGAGGCATAGCAGGGAGACTTCTGTGTAATTTCATTATTGCCAAGGGCCAGATTGTCAGCTGCATGTTTGAGTGGGGGACACAGAAGCAGAAGAGACCCACAAGGATCATGGAAGTCCAGCTCCTAGGCTGGACAGGTTGCATTTGCAGCAGTGTAGGTGCAGTTTAGGCTGACTCTATTGAGATTATCATCCTTTGTGCTCCATGCAGGAGAAGCTATGGTAGTTTGTGCATCCAAAGCCGTCCAGGGAATGGACAAGAAAGGTTGACAGGGCTGCACTTTGATTTTTCTTGGTTAGTCAAGAAAATGTTTGCTGGTTCCACAGCATCCCTAGGGAATCCCTCAAAACCAGACAGGGTGCTCGTTATTTTTCACTGGCCATGACCACTGTTCTGTGTTAAGGCAATTTATTATTTCCATGTTTGCTGTCAGAGAAGGGTTTGTTTTGTCTTATTTTAAACCTCCTTGAAGCTTGTGCATAAACATTCACCTGTTGCTCTGTGGCAGGTAAATAAGAATTGAGCCTTTTGTATGGTATGGGAATAAGATGGAAATGCTGCACTGAGGATGCAAGCAAACAAAATAGGATTATTGACTGATCTCTTGAAAAATGTATGTGCATTTCTCCTGGACCTACTGTGAAATGAAGAAATCTGAGTAAATGCACATCCCTGAATCTCTCCCTTCTGCTACTTACCTTAGATATTTGGCTCCTCATATGTTAGTGCAGCAGCAGCAGCAAAATGCATTAGAAAACAGAAGTACAAGTAAGGGCTGCAAGGAATGAAAAACTCTTGGAGATGGTGTGATCTGCAAAGAAAAACGTATTGGAGTAAATGGTCTTCTCTCAAAATGGGAGTCTGGCTACAAACAAGGAATCAGAAAGAATAAAGGGAAAGTGCTTTTCACAGAAGTAATCCAGGGAAATTATATGCTACAACTTTCTTGCAAGCCAAGCACTAATTCAATCACAAGACATAAAATGTGTCCTATTTCTTTAGAGGACATGGGAAGATTACTGGCTCATTTCTTTTTTCAGGTTAGGTGCATGTGCATAGGTCATACCTTATTTTCCAGATGCTTCCTGCAAGCAGAATTTTTGGACTGGCTGCATGGTAGAGGCCTGAGGATGGTTCAGGAAAAGGGCCACGTCCAGTATGAAGCCAGAGGAGGCCCTGGGGGCTGCCTTGGTGAAGGCCTAGATTTCCAAATATTTCAGTTTTCCTTGCTCTGTCACATGCCAAGTGCCAAGGCAAAGGGACCTGCTTTTCTCTCCCCCATTTCTCTGTGTTTGCTGCCTCTCACTAGAGAATTATTAGGTAACAAATACATAGACACACATGCACAGACAGATTCTCATTAAATGAAGGACTAAGTAACTGCACGTTATTGACTTTAGTGATGCCCAAATGTACATCCTGTATTGCTTTTGGATCTGGGGAAGCTAGGATCAGCTTTGGATGTGAGCTTTGCCTGCAAGTCTTCTCCAACATGAAGGAGCCTTTCAATTAAAGCTCCTTCAATGTGGGGTTATAATGTGATGCTTCTGGCCTGCTCAAGGTACTTTTACTGGAATAAAAACCACGAGTCTTATTTTATGATGTACCTGACAGCTCCTTAGTGCAGAAGGTGGAAGTGTAAGAAATAAAAGTTCCTGAATTCAGTTGTGTTACTTTAGAAGTGCCTTCTCAGTTAAATAAGGCCTTCTCTGTTAAATACCGTTTACCCCATGCCTATTGGTATGGTAATTGCAAGTGCCTTCCTAAATGTTTTCTCTGTTAAATGCCAATTACTCCGTTCTTTGTGGCTGTCCTCCCCGTTGGGTATTGCTCCTGCCGCTCCCGCATAGCAACTGATGACACCACTGGCATGGAGATGGCAGAAATCCCATGGGCCTTAGGAGCCAGCGGAAGTGGGGTTGACACATAAAGACCCTTAGAACCAACGAGCCGTGGCCCAAACAGAACTCCAAACTACATCAGTGAGCAGAGAAAACATTGGGCTACCTGTTGGGGCTTCGTGTCTTGTCACCATAAGTAATAGTGCCTTTTCTGCGTGGACCACCTAGACTCCACAACGAGCCAGCTGGCTTTCCTAGGGACCTCCTGAGGAATGGAAGCCCCAGCTCTGTCGCTTGGCAAAGCTGAACACCTCCTCCTTTGCGTTGTCCGTCGGGAGTAGCAGCGGTGTGTGCAACCCCTCAGGCTCCCACCAAGAGCTGACCTTAATAAAGGCATTAAAAAGGAGCTGGTCTCCTCGCCCATTTACTTCAGAAGGGGGCTGATGGACACCACTGGGATACTCAAAGACCAATGATCTGTATTTAAGGCTCAGGAATGAGGGAGTGAGACAGGGCCAAAGGGAGAGTGAATGTGGCTGATTCCTTAGCGCTAATATTCCTCAGAGTGTAAATGGGCTCAAGGGAAATTCAGCCACTTGAAAATGAAGTTTGAAATAGAAGGATTACTGAAGGATCAGGAAAGAAAGGCAGAACAAGGCCCTGGACCTGCTCCAGTCAGGGGATGGTAATGTGGCTCTCAGCTATTCAGAGCCAAAAACCAAGATGAGGCTGTGCCCTTCGGGAAGGATGCTCATGAAGAAGGGGAAACATTAAATCAATTTGCAATTGAGTCAGACAAAAAGCATAAAGGAAGGAAACTGGAAATAAGAATGTAGTCATAAAGAGCAACGACCAGGTCAATGCTATTTTTAGTTTCCATAAACTTACAGTTCTATTTAGTGAAGCAAAATGGGGTAAATTCCTCTTTCCCATCGGGCAAGGATGAAGGAAAACTTGAACCCTTCTCTCTTACTTCTCACTTTCTGACTAATATCTGCCAAAAGTCCTTTTTTTCCATTTTTGTTTGTTCAGTCCAGGTCTAAGATAAAATCTCCTGCTATTTTTGTGATATACCAGTGGTGTTGTTTCTACTGTTTATGAAAAGATGGAGATAGCCCTCCCTGCAGGCAGCTCACAGTCTGTGAGACAGGCACCCATCTGGAATAACTGGGGAGCTCATTCTCTCTTTCTCTCCTTATTATTGAGTGCTTGGGTTAGTTTATTGCAGGTGTAGGGAAGTGCTGGGTTTAAGGTGGGGCAAGTCACAGACTGCCACAAAAGTGGTGGTGAGGAAGGCATACAGCAGGAAATCGGATGTGAGAAAAATGGGAATGTGAGCCTGACACATCCACAGGGTATTTAGCTAAGAGGGTGAGAGAAGGAGACTGCTGGCAGCACTGCTGCTGCACCGGGCACACATCCCTATGGAGCCTTCCTGGGTTTCTCAGGCATAGAAACAGCTGAGGTGGCTCCAGGGCTCTGTGTCTCTAGCTTGCGTGGATTCCTCTCTTTTAGCATACATTGCTGTATTTGACTTTTCAATACAATAGCTAACGTTTTGGTGAATTTTGAGATGAGAACATCTCTCCCCAAGACTCAAATGCCCATCTCACAAAGATTGTCAAAATCTAATTATGAGTAATTACCCTACCACATATTTCATCATTCATTCCTGTAATTGGGTTTGCAGGGATCAAAGATTGCTGCTGAAAGATGCATAACATGATTCAGGTTTTTGTATTTGCCTTCAGAATGTTTGTGGTGATGTTTTGAGTGCAGAACCCCTGCAGTCAATGGCTGTGGCTGTAAGGGACACTGAGCACTTGGAGCACTGCCAGCATTCCAGAGCCATTTGTGTGCCCTGCCTGGGGGGAATCCTGCGGTGGGCACCATCATTAACATCTAGAGAGGAGCTTCCTGCTGGAGCTGCATGAAGCCTGTGGCATTGGCAGCTCACCCAGAGCAAAACTCCTCCAGGTTTGGGCAGTGAAGCCCACGGCAATGTGGGAGCCTTCCTTTGCTCCTTATTCCCATTTTTGCCTGAATTCCTGCTGAGCCTCTGAGTCTTTTTGCTTGAACACATCTGGGTCAGCTTATTTCCTCGTTTGGATGTTGGTTCAGTTGTTGCTTTAAGCAGGTTTTCATGAGAACAGCTGAAGGGAGAGACTGGCCCCAGGAAGCTGCTGGAAGTAAGAACATTTACAGATCTTGTGGGTTGTATAAGCAGAGGGGGCAAAAAGGACAGCAATCACAAGAAAAATTCTCTTCCCTGTCTTGTTGAAACAAACCTCTTTTCTTCTAGGACAAAACCATTTTTTTTTATACAGCAAATTGGGCTGATTTGTTGTTTTAATGGATTTACAAATTGGATTTGTTATTGGCAGTAACTCCACCATTGTGATGTTGGCCTGCTGTGTTGCCACCATCTCTTATTACAAGTATGTTTCTCCTTTTCTTCTAAGAGGTTGGGTTTTGAAAAGCCCTGAACGAGGACATCATAGAGAATTTTAATTCAGTTCAATTTAAAAGCTAAATTAGAGCAATTGGTCGTTTTGTTCTGATGATCACAGAGTCCCAGCAGAAAATCCTGAAACATCTGCAAGACCCAAGAGGGAATGGCTTTAAACTGACAGAGGGTGGGTTTAGATTCAATATTCAGTATTTCAGCTAGGAAGAAGTTGTTCCCTGTGGGGGTGGAAAGGCTCTGGCACAGGCTGCCCAGAGAAGCTGTGGCTGCCCCAGGATCCCTGGAAGTGTCCAAGGATAGGTTAGACAGGTTGCTTGGAGCAACCTGGGACTGTGGGAGGTGTCCCTGCCCATGGCAGGGGGTGGAATGAAATGAGCTTTGAGGTCCATCCCACCCAAACTGTTCTGTGATACTTGTAACTAAAAGACAAATCAAAGTCTTTATTTTTGGTGGAAGTTTTGAGGCTACTCAAAAGAGATTTTTGCTTTTATTTTCAATGTTGGACTTGGCACTATAGGCACAGTCCTGTGGGATGACCTGAAGTATTATTATCCTTCACAAATCAGACAACCTGCCAAAATAGGCTGGTTTGGTTCTCTTTATGATTATTAGCCATTATTTCTTTAAAGGAAACAGCTTCATTTTGAATGGATTGATGCTCTGCATAGGTTACATATTGAGGGCTTTGCTTAGACAAAGTCTTCAGAGTTACTCCAGTGCAAGAGAAACTTCTGCTTAGCAGCACTGGCAGAGCAGTGGTATCCTGTGAGGTAGACACATTGTGGCAAGGACAGCAGGAAGGTCAGCCCGGAGGACTCTGTGAACTGACAGCTCCGTAGGCAAGGAACACATTTCAGAAAAGTCAGGGGCAAACTTCAATGAAATACAAGCAGAACAGCTGAAAACAAACAAACAAACAAAAAAATAGTTATGAAATCTTCCATAATGAATTCGTCTGGAATTGTGACTAATGCATTGTTCTGGTACTCAGTGAAAGAAACCTCAGCTTCAAATTTATTGTATTTTCTTTTGCACATGTGGTTTTCATCGGTGCTGGAATGAAAACATGAAGACAAGCCTATAAGCCCCTCTATATTTAAAGTTAATGACACAGAACCCTCAGTATAGCTGGCTTGCCAAGAAAAAGATAAATCATATTCTGCTCATCTTTACTTTTTGCCCATTTTTGTGTTACTTTTTCTTTCTTGAGCAGATTTTGTCTTTAAACCAGTTCCCAATAAATGACTGTTCACAACACCAGAACTGCACAGCTGACACTGCCAGGCTGTGGCTCCACAACGCAGGACATGAACCAAATCAGAAATAAAACTAGCCCCTTAGCTGAGTAGGCTTGTGGCCACTGCATTAGGTATGTACAACTGCTGACAGTGTGATGCTGATTTTGGAGTTAATAATGAGCTCAAACAATTTGAAGCATTTTGTGTTTTCCTTGAAATGTACTCTAAAAGCTCTTGGCTCTAAAATGGCTTTTTGATGTTGGTTTGGGGTTTTTTTGGTTTTTTTTTAGGGGGGGGTGTGTTTTGTTTTTGTTTGGTTTTTTTGGGTGGTTTTTTTGGGTGTTTTTTTTGTTGTTTTGTTTTTGGTTTTGTTTTCATGAGGGAACAAAAATACCAAGTCTTCCTGTTGAAAATAAATTGGTAACATGACCCGAGTGCTTCCTAAGGACTGAGCCAGAGGACAAAGAAGTCATAGTGTCTGCATCTCAGTCACCTGCTCCCTAAGCAAAACTATTTTGTCTCTTGTGCTCTTGCATGGGTTTAAAATTTTTAAACTCGTTTGACAAATCCAGCCAAGGTTTGCAAAGAAAAGCAGAAGTCTCACAAATGATTAGGTTGTTAAAATTTTCATGAAATGAAGCAGATGGAAGTAAGTAACTTTGTCCAAGTCCAACCCACATACAAGACTCCAGTAAGGATTTTTAACTAGACAGGAAAAATTTTATTTTGGCAAATTTGATCAATGTAGTCTGGGGAAAGACCCCACTGATGTCTCTGCCAATCTACCAATAGATACAAATCAATATAAACAAGATTTTATTGGGTCATGAAGCAGCCTGGTCCTAAAAGGTGTCTATTGCTGTTTTGCAAGTCTCATGGGTTTTTTCCTTTGGTTTTTTTGTTTTGTTTTGTTTTGTTTTGTTTTTTGGTTGGTTGTTTTTTGGGTTTTTTTTTTGGTTGGTTGGGTTTTTTTTGGTTTTTTTTGGGTTTTTTTTGTCTTAATAAGTAGGTGATCTCATTATATTTTGGAGAATTGCAAATGTTTAGGTTTGGAATGTTTCCTGATTAAAATCACAAAGCCATTTCAGTCTACCAAGGTTTCCATCCAACAAGATTCACAGGAACTATGCCTGCAATTAGGATTAATTTACCAAATGCAATGACCACTGGAGCAAGCAGGGCTTTCCCAGTCATGGGTCATCCCTGTGATGCAGGTTTGGAGAGAAAAATATTTACTAAGGAGAAGGGAAATTACAGCACTTTGCTGAGTTAAAGGAACTGTGTGTAAATAAAGATACCCTCTGCTCTCACAGCCCAATTATAACATTGATGTGCGTGATCTGAAAATTATATGCTGTGAAAATAATCCCGTTACAGATCTGCCTCTGACTGGCTCTCCTTGATTTCAGACACACGTAGGATAATTGTATGCTCCAACAGAGATCTTAATTTGAATTATTGTAGAAGAAAAGCTTTTATAAAGCAGATTTCACTGCAGGGCACTAACCCAAGCCTGTGAGAGATACGGAACAGAAGAGTCTGTATCATATTTTGTGACACCAACTCAGAAGGTGAAACCCCATGGTTGAAGGCATGAGTGGGGTTTTTGCCAGGCCTTGTCTGAGAGAAGCTGCAGAGCTCAGGCACAGGACCATCTCAGGGACAGCTTAGTGGGTTTGAACACCCTTTTGTGGCCTCTGTAGCTGTAGGTGAACATCAGGCCTAGGTGCAATGGCTGAGTTTCCATGAGAAAAAACCCCATTAACTCTGCTTTGCACTAATTGCTATTATTAGTTCTCTGTGTTTGGGGCAAGGAAAGGCTTTTCTTTCTGCAAATATGGGCCAAATACTGTTACATGCTTAAAAAATCACTTTACTGAAAAGCAGCAATAATTGCAAACATCCCCAGACAAAACACTGAAGAGTTTCCTTTAAATGAAAGCATAAGAAAACACGGTGTGCTTTTGCTGTCAGCTATCGCAGTAAAGCTGGGAAAGCAACTCCTGTAGCATAATTCCATTTTTGTGGTAATTCTGCAGGCATTTATATAAGTGTATCTGAGCTACTTTTTGGTTGGCAAGGCTGGGCTGAACTGTGTTTTTCCTGCCTGCAGCAGAGAAATCCTCGAGAAGGTAAATGCATTGCCCTGATGTTTTCTGAGTGGTGTTGATATTGCCAAATTACATGTTTTGGCGAACAAGCTGAGAGTTCAGCATGCCCCCTGAGTTTATCTCCAGCTCTTTTAAAGCAGCACCTCTGTGTTCCTCAGCAGGGACTGGCTGTGAAGTTAATGTAGGACAAATTTGGGATGACTCACTGGCTGTTTGTTCCTGTGAATACATTGTATATTCACTACCCTCTCCTACAAGCTGGTTCCCGACCCCGCCGTTCAGACTCAGGGTGATGTTTCGAAACGAAGGAGTTTGTGGGGAAACTGAGCATGGTGGTTGTTCCATGTACTGACAAAAGGCTGGTTCTTCCCCTGGCTCGGGGAAGGAACTGCTGCATAATAAATTGCCACTGTTTGAACTCAGGGGAAAAAGGCATGGTAAGGCATGGTAAGAACCTAATGAAGATATTCAATTCACTGCTTTTATAGACAAGTCTGACTCAGTGTGGATGTTCAAGCCTTAAAAGCATAGGTTGAGCTACTTGAAGCATTCAATTGTGATTCAAATTAAAATAATAATTTGAATAAATAACTCCAAAGTTGCAACCTGATCAGGCACTAAGGCAGGACTTGCAGCTGCCTGAACTCTGTGTGGGATGTGCCTTCCCATCTCCTCTGGGCATTGTGTTTCCTCTCTCTGTGGAAAACCACTCGATAGCAAACATCACTGGGGCACAGAACATTGGTTTGCTTTATTTAAAGCAGAGATCAGTGGGACATCATGGAAGGAGGGGGAAGCTCCTTCCCTTGGAGACTCATGGGACTTACTCAAGAGTGAGCAACAAACTAGGAGATTGCTGGGAGATGCAGAGCCAGTTTTGTAAGGAATGGGTGAAATTTCCCATTGCTGGGTAGGAGTTATGTGTATATTCCTGGCCTTGCAGGAGATTATGGAGGTGACTGGAAAGGACAAGCTTCCTCCACAGGGGAGAACTCAGAGCTCCTGCACCAGGTGCAGGACAGGTCTGTGCTTTTTAATGTGTCATCTTATCTTGGGATAGGGCTGATCATTTCCCCCTTTGTGTTTCCAAGGAACACTGCACTGTGATCAAGGTTGGGCTCAAATGCTGGAGTCCTGTTTGAACTCGATCTTCTTTGAACTGTGTGACCTCTAATGAAAGCTGGGAAAGTTTAGAGAGGAAAACAGCTTATCTTTTCCTTCTCCTTGCTGGATGGATGCCCTTATTTTGTTTCAGATCATTCAGCTTTATTTTTGCCAGGGAAAGGTTATTTATTCAGCATTCAAATGTTTGGTCAGCTAATTAATTTTTTATATGCAGGAACTTTGAATTTTTCTCTTCGAAATGCCATAATGAACCACTTTTTTTTTTTTTTTTTTTTTTTTTCCTGGACAATGTACTTGGCTCTCCAATCATGACCTTCTCTCTAAAGTTGCCAAGAAAAATAACCCAGGAGAGATCCCCAACTCATGAGTGTCAGGTGAGACTGAGAACAAGTGGGACAATTTATGAAGAAGTTTCTATAACTGATACTGAAAGGGATACCCCTTTCACAACAGTTCCCAGTATTTACACAAAATGCTCAATACACTCAGTATTCAGTGTGTGAAGGATCTGTGCCTGGCTGAGCATCCAAAGCCGCAATGGTCAGAGAGGAAGCCAGGGGCTCTTCTTGTTTGCTGTAGTGCCCTCCTTGATGTAGTGCAGCCTTGATGCCATTGCAAATCTTCCCCTCATCACTGCTGCTCTAAACTGGAAATAATCCCCCGAATCCATGGGCTGCACAGAGCCTTTGGCTGAGGATGAACTGCTGGCACTCCAGTGCAGTGATGGTTTTGTATCCTACTGTTATCTCTGGTGGAGCTTTACCAGGTACAGGAATGTTGCTCTTTAGGGCAAGTTCCATATGATGCTGAAATGAACTGAATGTCGAGGGGTTTTTTGTTTCCTGTATATTCTCTTTCAGGCTTGCTTCCTTTTCTTTTTGTATATGAGGAATGTAGAAAAAGCAGTAGCGTGGTCTTGCTCTTATTTTCCACCAGGCCACGGAATGCCACTTTCTTACAAACCTTTTGGCTGAATTTACCCTTTCCAACTTCTCTTGCCATCATTTAATATTAATCCCTAATTAACTTTTTTTGGTCATTCTCTGAGAGAATAATTTTATTTCACCCAACACCCTCCATTACACTGCTGTTTTCTGAGTTTAGATCTGCTGGCTGCAGGCTCCAGAGTGAATAAATGAAGATTCTCTCTCACTGTGCTTTGAGTTGCCATTCCCTCCCCACAGCCTGCTCCCCCAGGCAATTAATTGCACACATCTCCACGTGGAAGTTGGGAGCTGCTCTGCAGATGAGCACTTATTTATTGCCTCATGTCCTGTTGTTATTTTGATAGACATGCTCTGGTGTCCTGCACACCCACCCCAGGTATCTTCTACTCCCAGTTTATTACTCCGAGTGGCATTTCTGTGGGATTTTACAGCATTCCTCTCCTCTTTCTGAGCTGTAGATGCTGGGGCAGCTGTTCCTTATGGAAGTCATGGGATATTGGTGACTGATGTTAAGGCAGCAGAATATCAAGGGCATCTTTGTACCTATAGATTTGCCCTAAAGAACAAATGACCAAGACACTTTGTAGAAGTGCCCAGCTCTGTTCAAAAGCATTTGGAAGCCTTTCAACTCTTTATATCATTTACATTTATGTTTTATAACTCTTTATAATGTTTATGTTTTGATGGTTGTACTTGATTATTCTTAAAAATGAGACAAGACCTGGGGGTCATGACCCATGTTTGGAGGAGCTGAGCCCTGGTAAAAGCAGCCCCCTGGATTTACCTTTGGTGCTGTTTCACATCTTCAGCCCAGAAGCTGTAGCACTGAACAGACAGCACAGGGACTGCCACCTTTGTGGAGTGCATTAGTGGGTGTCATGGATAGTCTGGGTTTTGTTTGGGTGTTCTAGGGGCAGGTTCCTGAGCTCTGTGCTGTCCCTGGTGCCTGGTGCACAAGTGTGCAAACATCCTCCCCCGGGCACCAGCGCACTGCAGCAACATGGCTTTGTCACCGTGTCAGAATCCAGCGTTAATATCTCCAAACTCTGGCAAACTACCAGGGAATTTAATGCTATCCCACTACAACAGAAATTTTGTATGCAGACACACGCTTTCCTAGGATATAATTGGTCCTATTGCTCTACTTTCCAAATACTGCAGTCAAATACATTCTCCTGGAAAAAGAAACTGATGAATCTTCAATAGCAGGAGAGGCTGAGCTCATCAACAGACTTTTAAAGAGTATCAGGCTGCATTTCTCCTCTTGCAGGGCCGCTCAAACACGGGCTTGCCCAGGGGGGCACTCAGGATCCAAGACATCCATTTAGAAACATGGGTTTGTCGTATCAGGAAATGGAACAAAGTAGGGAAGAAAGGAAAAACTGGTGCGTGAAGCCTCTGCTGTGTATTCAGAAAGAAGCTTACAGGGATACAGCACAGGGAAACTGGGGGCTCCAAACGGAGCTTTCTGTGTGCTGGAGCCTCCTTAGCAGGGCTTGTCATAAATCTGTATTTTTAAAAAATACTAAGCCTGTTTTTCACCTTGCAGCCAAAAATCTCAGGTGCTGTGGCAGTATAAACCAATTCAGTTCAGTATTTACAACCCTTCTCTAGTCAAATGTTTATCTCATAGAAAAATGGCCTTACAAATCTGGAAATACATGGTTGATGCAAACATGGTCCTGTGATTTTAAAGGCTTATCTTTAATTTTAGTTTTTCTAACAATCTCAAATGGCTCTTATATGTAATCTCACCATATCTTGCTGTATTGTGGGGCTTTGTGGTGGTGTTCAATTTGTATCTATGCTGGGAACAAAGGGAAGTATTGGAAAATGTGCCCAGCACAGGAAAGTTCTGGATGCATTTCAAGGTTCTCTTTCTCTCCTGAGCACTGTGTGCTTTTCACTACCTTTTGGCTTTCTTGCAATTAATTCTGTACATATACTTACAGCCTAAAAAATTCCACGGATCATTTTTTGACTATCCAAACCATAGAGGTGACTTGGTTGGACACCTTGGATAGACAAGTTCAGTCAGTTCCCAAAAATGCTGCATGAGCCTACAAAGTGTCCATGTAAAGCTGGTTAGACAGCCAACATTCCTTGGAGCTCAGGAAATTACACCATCAGTCAAGGAAAAACGGTTCCTGAAATATTTTGTTTCTCTTTTATTAATTCAAATGTCATTCCTATTTTAATTCACATAGTCCCAGCTAACATTTATTTAGGACAGGTACTCTGGGGTTGCTGTTTTTAATTTTCTTCTAGCTGCGCTTCCATTTCTGTAGCAGTTTCACTGCTGGTCTTACTTTCACAACTGACTGGAAAGGTTTATTTTCCTTTAATGTTTGTCTTTAAATACTTGCTCATAACAGGGGCTCTGTAATGTGTATTATCGTGGATTGTGGGATGAGAAACAGTCCCCAGTGCCAGATCCAGAGGGTGATCTCCTGCTACACACATCCCCAAACACATACATGTGCTTTCAATATTTTTGCTGCTTGTCTTAAATTGTTATTTTTATAATTATTTTGATCATTACAAAAGTACAGCTATCCCAGGAGCCACACAAAGCAGCCATCAGGAAAAGACTGATGCTTTGGTAGCTGTATCAGAATCCAGTATCTTTGGCATGGGAAGTTACTGCCACCATTTGGAAGGCTTTTTCCCCTATGAATATGGAATAGGAAGTTAATGGGTTTTGAGCTCCAGGCCAGGGATTCATCGTGGTCTGCAGTGGTTCAGTGAGGGGAAGATCTGTCAAGCCACAAAATGGCAACACCACAGTAAAACTGGAAGAAAACCCCCAACATTCATATAGATCACAAATTTTCAAATCTTACTCATGATAGCTTTCTTTAACAGAACTTGAGGTAGGGAAAAAAGATATTTTTTAAGACTTATTGTCTTGACAAATTTTTATCCTTCACAATTTGTTGTGATGTCTCTAATGGCAATTTCAAAGGCAAAAATATAATTTGATATAAAATTATTACAAAATTAAAAACTTGATCAGTCAACAGCCCAAACTCTTCCTTGAGGTGACTTTCATGGTGTTATGCGAGGAAAAATTCTGATTAGTCTTAAGAAAGGATAAAATCACCAAAGGTCCCAGGCCTGTTACCTCACTGTTACACTCATATGCAACTCCTCCAAGGTTTTCCCTTCCTTAGCAGTGGTTTGGAAAGTTTAGGCTTGGGGGAAATATTTGTTGGGTTTCTCTCTCTGTCCCTGGGTGTGAATCACCAGGGGGAAGCTCAGAGCAGTGTTTCCCTTTTCATCTCCATAATCCTGTGTGGATACGAGCTTTTCCCACCTTTAGATTGGAAAATTGACAGCTTCAACTGTGCTCTGGCACCTTACTGCAGGCTTGTCTAAATTCCAGGGTCAGTGTGGTTGTGAAGACAAGAGACAAAATACTGAGCAAAGGGAACTTTCCCCTTGACATAACTTGGAAAGTGCACTTTAGGTGCTTAATTGGGATCAAACACGGTCGAAATTACATCAGAAAAAATATTGATGGCTGTAGCGGCCAATATAATTTCTGCACGGTTTGACTGCAAATATGGAGCAGTTGTTGTGTTGCCCAGGTTGTGTGTACCTTGTGTCTATTTGCATACAGATTTGACAATGTAATTGTGTAATGGCAGAAAGTGCATGGAAAGAGAAATGTGAGTAAATCTGCTCCTGTATTTCAACTAAAATTTAAATCTCCCATTTTGCAGCAGAAGTTGATTTTTTTCATTCCACAGAGCATACTTGGCCAGCTAGAAGCCTTGGAGCCAAATTAATATTCTCTCTCCTATAATGTAGACCCTGAGCAAACAGAGTGAAGAAAGGTCAGCTCACCTGTAATTCAGCATTTAACAATATGCTTTGCATAATAAAAAATAATCTGCAAGTGAGGAAATCATGAAGAAAACAAATGCAACTGGAAGCGATGCTCATTTTCATTCCTATTGCAGTGGATCAGGACTCAGGGCAATCACGAATACATTCGAAAAATTTCCTCTCCTTGTCTGCCCTACTTTTCTGTTTCATCATCATTGAAAAGCCTCGGCATTAGGCTGGTTTTGGAGGCATTTAGCAGCCAAAGACTGGTGTTTGATAGGGAAACATGCTGGGGAGAGCAGAAGCTGAGTTGTTCTCTTGAAATTCTGTACTGAGTTAGGGTTTCTGTTAGAATCATATGGGTCTGAAATGAAGTGGGGAAAAAAATGGGTTACAGGACAAAGGTGCTGATGTGAATCAGCAAAATATCTTTAAGCAGAGAAAATATCGGAATTGTGTGTGGAGGCTTTTTTGTTTGTTTTCTGTTTTGTTTTGTTTTTGCTTTTTGTGTGTGTGTTTCCCATTCATAATAAGTATCACTTTCATCATGGTAGAGATGTCAAATGAATGACGGGCAGGAGATGAAAAAGAATAAATAAAGTAGGCTAGGAATAAGTGTTAATTAAAACAGGATTTGGAATAATCAGGAAGCTCTTTCATATCTGCTGCATATGAACCTTCCTTTAAGAACTGTTTTGGTTTGGTTTACCTGACTATTGGCAACTACTTATAGTGGATATTTCACTGTGATAAGGTATCTGAAATTTGATCAATCTGTGATCAAACTTTGTGCTGTCAATACTCTGAACTCACAGACTTGACATGAACATCTGCATGCTGAAAATTAGGGTTTAGGATTTGGGAATGAGTGGTTTACCATCGTTGTGGGTCTCTTCTAACTCAATATTCTGTGGTTCTGTGACTCCCTGTCTGCTGGCAAACCTGGGAATGGAAAACTGACATCTCAAAAGCTGCATTTCGTTTCCTTGGAATTATTTAGCAGGTTCTAGAAGAGGGTGACAGTCTTAACTTTTACAGAAAAGAAACCACATGAATATTTACAGGATTGCTGGGGGAAAAATATCTAATTGGTTGTTGAGTAGAATTTGATCCCAAATTGAAGAGATTTTGAAGTCTGTATAAGTACAAACACACAGAGGTTTGTGTATGTACATATAGAGATAGAGATAGAGAATTTGGAGTGGTGTACAGATCCTGTAGGTGTGTGTTTGTGTGCAGGTGTGCACACACTCCTGCAGGATAAATCCTATTTATCATTAATAGAAAGGCTTGTGCAGTTTTGTTATAAACAAGGGCAAGG
>VWYP01029824.1:0-22965 GCA_013400435.1 Pycnonotus jocosus
TTGAAACCCAGAGCATGGCTTGCAGTCACCGTGGACACATTCAGTGGTGTCGCCATCGGTACTCAACACGCCAAGGCAAACTCCAAAGCTACAGTGCAGCATTGGTTATCGGCCATGGCTTGGCTTGGCATTCCCAAGCAAATCAAAACAGATAATGGGACCCACTTCGTGTCGAAAGCAGTCCAGGAGTTTGCCACGAAATGGGGCATCGTTCTGAAACAGGGCATTCCGTACAACAGCATGGGACAGGCCATTGTAGAAAGGGCCAATCAGACTTTGAAATCCAAACTAGAGACTCTGGCAAAAGCCGAAGGGTTTACAAGCGCCATTCCCCCGTCAGAAGAGCCACGTCTGTTGGCAACTGCCATGTTTTCCTTGAACCAGTTCCCCAGGGGAGACCAAAACCAGGCCCCGTCACAAAAGCATTGGGCTGTTGAGGCCACTCAGGAGGGTCTGCCAGTCAGTGTAAAAAATGAAATGGGAGAGTGGGAGACAGGGTGGAAATTGGTTGTGACAGGTAGAGGGTATGCAGCAGTCAAAAAGGATGACGATATCAAATGGTGTCCTTTGAAATCTATAAAGCCCTCATTCCCCTGTAAAAATGAGCCCCACCCGGCCACACTGATTGCAACTGTTTATGGTATATATATCCATAGGAAGGAATGTCCCTCAACATTACAGTGTTTTTCGGATCCTTGCCAACAAAACTAACAAAACATTTGAGTATCTCCCCACAGGTCTTCCGTTGCAGACCACCCGCCAAGTCTCCGACCCGGTTCCTGTGTCTTCACATTCTGTTAGCTCTCTGTCGCGGTTTCAGCTGTTATCCTTACCAGCCTCATGTCTGGACATTCAGAAACTTCCTCACTGGTGCCGTCATAGGCCAATCAGAGACCAACATGCCAGCGTGGACCATGCGTCTCACAGACATCTTCACAAATGACTGGTCTGGTAAAACTTCTAGGCCCATCCTTTTTGAAACATACTGGTGTCTGAGTGATAACCCCGGGAAAGAGTATTGCACTTACCCAGGTTATTATTTCTGTGGATATTGGGGGTGTGAAACCATAGTAACCGGATATTACAGATGGGAACCCCCACGAAAGGACGAGTTCCTAAAAGTAACAGGTTGGCCCAGTAACTGCATTTTCAGCAAGACCTATGCAGGTTTCCGTCCCGGAAACTGTACACACCTCACGGTCACAGTCCTGCAGGCACACGACCCATCCTGGACGACAGGCAGGTTGTGGTCAGTGTACCGACGTGATAGCTTGAGCTCCGGCTACCCCGACACGGGCACCGTTATCCAAATCACTAGGTCTCCACCCCACCAACGACACATTGCCGTAGGGCCAAATGAATTAGTTGTGTTCCCCAAAAACGAGCTGCCCACGAATCTCCCTTCAACGTCAAAGAGGCCACTTGTCACTGCCACTTTGTCAGGCCCCGCACAGGCTGTTTCTAGCCCCAAAGCTCCCTCACAAAACCTGTTTTCCCGAATGCTATATGCTGCATTCAGATCCCTTAACGCCTCACAACCCAACCTCACCAAATCCTGTTGGCTGTGCTATGACGCCAGGCCACCATTTTACGAAGGAATAGGCTCTAATAAAACCTTTGACTATTCCCAAGAAAACAACCCCAAGCAGTGTAAGTGGAATGTCCCTACCAAAGGAATCACCCTAGGAGTGATTTCAGGCCACGGAGTCTGTATAGAGAACACCAAAGTCAAGGCCCAAAACCAGGAGCTGTGCGGCTCGACCGTACGCCTAAACAAGCACAAGAAATGGGCTGTCCCAGCGGTAGGGAACATATGGGCTTGTCACACCACGGGGCTCACTCGTTGTGTTTCCGTAAAACATTTTAATGAATCTAACGATTTTTGTGTTCAAGTCACTGTCATCCCCAGAATCCTTTACCACACAAACGAAGACGTCCTGCTGCACTTTGAAGCTCAGCCACACCGGGTCAAGCGAGAGTTAGCAACCGCTATCAGTCTAGCGGTGCTGCTGACACTTGGAGGAACAGGCGCGGCCACCGGCATCACTTCACTGGCCATGCAAAGACAAAGCCTGCAACAACTGCAACAAACCATAGACGAGGACCTCCTTGAAATCCATAAAAATATTGTTAAACTGGAAGAGTCTCTGTTTTCCCTTTCAGAAATGGTTCTCCAAAACAGACGAGGATTGGAGCTCCTGCTGATGCAGCAAGGAGGACTATGCGCTGCCCTGAACGAGGAATGCTGCACTTATGTGAACCACTCAGGCCCCATCCAACAGTCCATGGCAGAACTCAAGGCCAGGCTTGAACGCCACAGTCACGAACTCCAGCAGCAAAACTGGTTCAATTCCCTGTTTACCTAGCATCCCTGGATTGCCCCTATTATTTCCACCCTGATAGGACCCGTCATTGTTATACTACTTGCCCTCATTTTTGGACCCTGCTTACTTAACAGAATAACCCAGTTTGTCAAAGCTCGGCTGAGCAGAATTGATATTATGCTTTTGCAACAAAGGCAATTGAGCTAAGCAGCAATAAAGCCAGCTTCACTTACTAACCGTTTAGTTATTTGCATGTTACTAACAAGTTGTTCATGCAGTTTGTAATTGTTGTGTTTGTATAAGTTTAAGTTTAATTGCTCATGGAGAGGGGGGAAATGCAGTTAGCAAAACCGGTCGGAAGATCTCGAGTTGTCATGAGAAGCTTAGGGCCCCTCCTCTCCACAGTGTTGCTAGGTTATGAAACCACGAAAGCAATGACGTGGGTGCCCTGAGGTTATTTAAGGGCGCACCCACAGGAAATAAACGCATTCCACCGTTCACCATATTGGTGTGAGGTGTGGTTTGTCCAGCTAGATTGTAAGTCCCGCTGTGGTCCCATCTGAGCCAGGTCGCCTTGCCCACATAACGCAGGCAACACCTGTCTCAGCCAAGAAGGCTGTCACAAGGTTCCTAGTTCTGTTTTGTTGTTAATGCTGTAGTTATTGTTGTTTGTCTTGTTATACATACTAGTAAAGAACTGTTATTCTTATCTGCCTATCTTTGCCTGAGAGGCGCTTAATTTCAAAATTATAGTAATTCAGAGGGAGGGGGTTTGCATTCTCCATTCCAAGGGAGGCTCCTGCCCTCTCTAGCAGACACCTGTCTTTCCAAATCAAGACATATTTGTACAAATCTCACTTTAGGCTCAGTGAATTATGCCTGAGGACAAGTTCAAACCCCTGTTACAGCTTCTAGTTCCTTTTTGGGTACAGTTCAGGTCATCTTACTAATTTATGGTTGTAAGCCAAACTGCTTCCCCTTGATTCTGCCTCCCTCAGCTCTTTTCACAGAACAAGGGCCAGGAACAACTCAAGTTTCACAACAACTCATTCATGCAAATGAGTTTTGCATCCCGAGTGTCCCTAACCTCCACTCACTGGGGACATCAAAGTGGGTACTACAGATTTCGACATGGGGCACTGTGGTGGTGTGTTTTTAGCCTTTTTATGTTTAGTAATTATTGTTAAGTTTTGTATAATGGTTTGTTCCATGTAACCCCTGTTTAAAACCCCTTATTAGTTTTTCCCTGAAGTTTGTATGTCCAGTTAGAATCCCACTCCCCCTAAAGCCCCTGTCATTCACCTAAAACCTTCCCTTCTTCTTCGAGAAGAAGTTAGTTAGACTATTGGTTAACTTCCAAATGCCCCCACCCTTCTTTTCCCACTGGTGTAAACTCTTGTCTGTTTTGTTTTGTACCATCCTTTGTATCTTCCCTATTGGAGAAAACCTTATCTCTTGTAAAAGACAACCTCCACATAAAAGTGACTGCACAGGCCTTGAAAGGGGCCCTGCTGAGGAAGATTCCACCAGGCCAGCACCTCTGCCTGGCTGCATTCCATCATGAAACAATAAAACACACATTCCTGGCATTGCAGCAGGGTCCTCTCTCTACCCCCACCATTGCTGTCTGAACGGCACTTCGGTGAAATAAACCCACCAAGTCCCCTAAGTGGCGGCGAAGCTACAGGTAGGACTTGCTAAGCTGTTTCCATACCAGGGTTCGTCGGGCAGCTTGGAAAAAGGGCACCGAAGGACCATAGGGCACTTTCTCTGAAGCCCAACAGGCTGATATGCCATAGGATGTGAGAATAACACAGCTCTGAGTTTGTAGAATAAAACATTGCTTTCATGGAGGAAAAAAATTAATGTATTTTATATCCTAACGCTGAAGTTTAACAAACTGCACCCTGCAGGTGTCTAATGTCTAGTTAATTTCATTAAATCTCATCTCTTGCATTCTCACTCTTCCAGATTAATTTTTTTCCATGTATGGTTTCCAGCTTTCACCCTGATGAGATTTGTATAAAACACACTGGTTTCTCATTGCCTTCTGTAGCTGAAGGTTTATGCAAACTAGTTCCTATGAAGCAGCTCCTGCAGAGTCCTTGAAAATGAGAATATTGAAAAACCAAAGCTTACCAGGATAAAGGGGGAAACAGCTAACTCACATTATTTCATCCTAAATTACGTTTCCCTAACCAGGAGGAATTTCAAATAAACAATAAATCTTCCAAGAAAAAAGTTTTTTAGTGCCATCCATGTTTGCTTCCATTATAATCAGTAATTGATTATACTCATATATAAGTCATATAATTTGTTTTTTGTCTAGTGAGAAAGGGGTATTCTACCCTGATTAGTGAATTCTGAGAGGTAGGAAGGACTAGAAATATGTCTCCTAAATGCTAATTTCATGCATTTAGGCTAAAAGGCAGGTAGAAGAGATAAGAAAAAGGAAGTGTCTTTAAGATTTCAGACCTATTATGGATGGACAGTGTGAGGTTTTTTATTATGTGAGCTCATTTAGATCATTAGTAACAAATACTTGAAGTAATTCAATAGACAAAGTGAAACATTTCCACAAGTTTTCACACTCCCCAAAGTTGTGCTAAACTAAACAAGCATTTTCTCTGTTTTTTTCCCTGAACAACTATTTCAACTCCTGTAACATGAAAATTACTATAAACTGATTTTTAAGAATATTTTATGTCCAGTAGTTGTTTTGTAAGTCAAGAACTGCTGGACTATGAAAAACTAATGCTCTGTAGGGAGTTTTAGCTTTTTCCGGTAACAACTATTTACATGAGGATTCCAATGATTTCCTTTAGTTATCTTCTCTTTTAAAACTGACTTCATTTTTCACAAGTAAGTTGCTTAAAACTACAATCAATTACTTCTTTGGATTCTTTCTTTCCCATCACAGTTGGTTACAGTGACACCACCTACAAAAAGAAGTTACATGGACATTGTGTGCCACAAACCACAAACACAACTGATTCCTTTGTCTTTTCAAAGTAACTGAGAACTGTTCTGTGGCTTCCAGACCCATCTTCTGATACAACTGCCACTACAACCATTTCATTTTGGTTTTCAGAAGCCCAGTTTCACAAGTAAAAGGCAATTGTAATTAAAATCAGACCCTCAATATTTGTTTCTCCCTCCTCAGCATTTTTAAACCTTTGTTTCAATTTATTAATGGGTAAGATGTCAATACTCTAAAATTACAAGATGGTAAAATTTCAGTTTGGTGCATGATTAGATTTGGTGGCCTCCAGTCATGAAATACTGAGGCTAAATGTAGTGGAGTAATAATGTATCTAATGCACGTGGTTCCATGCCACAACCCTCAAAACCAGTCAATCACTAATTCCTTTCCTTTAATTAATTTCTTGTTTAGAAAAATTCATATTAAGAATTATTTTTCCAAAGAAAAAAAAATTAAACAGTATCAACCCAAATGTATTTTAACAGCCCTGATGTAGCAACATTAAATCCACAACCTTTAAGAATATGCATGATCTTGAAGCACAGGACACCCCAGTCAAGTCAGTAAAAAATACCCCCCACAAACCTGTGTTAGTGGACCATATAACAGTTTCTTGATCAGGCAGTAGAGTCCCACGTCAGCTTATCTTGATTAAGAAAGACATTGCAAGCTGCTAGCAATTCACTATATTGTTTCAATAATAATTTCTGTATGATAGGAATTCTAAAAGAAACTCACACTGGATAAATATACTAATAGCTCTGAAACCAAATAATAGGTCCTCCATTAATATACCAGAGCACTTGTAAGTGAACTTTAAAATCATAGATTCATTTAGGTTGGAAAAGACTTCCAAGATCATAAAGTCCAACAAGTTACTGAAATGTCTGAAAACCAGTATTTTCAGTCCATTACATGTTGTTGCTGCTAAGCTAAATATAAACATTTTGAAATCGAGTGATGTGGTAGTTTTAAAGATGACAAAATATTTCAGTCTTGAATATGGCAGTCCAGATGGAGGAGTTCAGAAATATAATACTTTTAAATCATGTCTCAGTAGAAATAAAGTAAGAGCAGTACAATCAGAATTTTATCTTGTTTTTAAAATGAAGAGTACTAGCAGTTTAGTTAGCAGAGCCACATAAAGTAAATGGTGCTTTCTGCAGGAATGAAAAAGTACAAAGTTTACACATAAACCTTTCTGATTTAAACCTTTCTGATTTAAACACTGATAAAAGAATAAACTGAGTAATTTCAGAGGGCTCTATTCTGTCCTACTACTGAGTTTTCATCATTTGTTTAATCTAAGCACCATTCTGAGATTTACAATTAAAATGTTAAAGAAAGCTGGTACAGAAATAAAGGACACTGAGTTACAGTTTAAAAATAGAAACACATAGCCAAATATTGAGTCAAAGAAGATGCATCTTCAGAACACGAGTCTGCCTTCTTTCTGTACTGAGCTTCTGACTTTAAGAGAAAAGAGAATAGAGGGCAGGTATTCATCTTTGAACTGCTTGTTCCTGAAATACATTAAAAATGTCTGAAAAATTAAGAAGGCAAATAAGTTGTTTAACATTTTTATTTTACTATATTGACATTTTATGCACAAATACTTTATCAGAGTAAAAATAGAAAATAATTGTTTCATGTAAAATTACAAAAGAAAGCAAAACACAAAAGAAATATGTAATTATTAGCAGAGTATAAGAGTCTTTATCTAAAAAGTAAAAAGTATGCAAAAACTCTTCTGTTCTACAAAAATTGAGAATATTCCATTTTCCTTCTGGTAGCAACAGATAATCCTTTGACAACATATTCTACATCTTTTGTTTCACTGAAGACATCAAGTTAGTCACAGATTTCTCCCTCAACTACAGAGAGCGTGATAATAATTTTATACTGCTTGAAAGGTTCTTCCTTTACTAATTAGAACATGGTGGAAAAGCAGATGGAGTCACAACAAAGAACCCCAAGGACCATTACTCCTACTGAAAGGCTGCAAAGCAACAACAGGATGTAATCACAAAGGGTGGGAGCAGAAGTTTCCTCCATGAGACTTATGTAACAAGAAGAGGCAGGGGAATGAAGTATTGATATTACTTTTTAATTTTGCTGGGCTTTTTACCCACAGTCCAATTTGATCTAGAAAGCTGGTATTTTAAACTTCTTTTCTTTTTATCCTGTATTTTAACTAAACAGGCATCTCAAGAACTCTGCTAACTAGAACTAGTGACTTGTGTTTAGTAGACTTGTGTTTAGTCACGGAATGTTCCATGCAGAGATGCTGCCCTCAAATACCAGCTTCACAGATTCTTAGTAAGCAAACCTGCATCTCCTGCACAAGCCACCTCCAACGCTTGTCAATCAGTGACATCAACTCTAACAGCAAGAAAAGGAGTGACGTTGACCTTTTGTAACAGATACATTTACATGTTTTGCTCAGGACTTACAATTTTTTAAAAGAAAAATTACATCAGCATGCTCAGCAGATGGAGTACTGTAAGAACTCAAGGATGAAAACAACAGTAAGAGTAACCAAAAGAATCCAGCAAAAAACCTTTGATTTTATAATCATGTCAATGATGAAAAAACACAAGTTAGAACTGTTTCAAGACTTCTAGTCAAGCAAAAACTATCTGCGGATGAGCATCCACCTACAGAAAGCCTTGTCTGCAACACATCTTTAGGATGCACACAAGTATTGTATTCTTTGCCTTTTGCCTGCAAGGGTAATAATTTCTGCTCTGCTCAAGAGCAGCAGCCCAGTGCTCTCACTTCTCAGCACAAACATACTTTATGTTCAGAACCTCACTGTTTAAGGACTTGGATTTAAGGTTTAAGAGTAGCTCAATCCTTAACAGAATTAATTGTAATTGTTAAGTATTACCAGAGGAGGTTTAATTTATAAGAAGTTGTTGAACATCAGTGGTGACATAGTAATTATGCTGTTTATTAACATGAAGAGGCAAAAGCAATCCCCAAATCTCACCGTTCTCAGACATCAAAAGAAGCAGTCTCACAGGCACCAGTACAAAAAATCAAAAGCTGAAGCTTACTTTCTACTGCATGTCTAAGTTTGCAAAAAGCACAGAGTAGCTCAGAACTCAAGATACATCCCAAGGATTTCTGACTCATCATCCAGACTTCAAATTGCACCCAGCTCTGGAGCATGCATTTGGCTTAAGAAGCTTCAAATATATCACTTAAAATTTGAAGAGAATTTTATTTTAAATAAAAAGTACCTCTTTGTAGTTAATATATGTTAGACTGTACAATGATTGGGAAATTAAACTTCAGTTCTCTGTAAAACTATTTTCAATTTCCTTTCAGTTCCTAACCTGGCACTACTGACTGTGATTAACTTAAGTCTTTGGATACTAAGGTTGACCGCCATGCAGGTATAAGCACCTTGCAGAACATGGCATTAGTACTCCCCACCAAAACAATCCACTCTTTGGGTGAGAGTTGTTTTTTCAAGATTTTGAATTATCTGATGGGGGATGGCAGTGGGGGAAGAAGTTCACCTTTGCTTTTCGTGAAATGGCTAACATCAAGTACATATTTCAAAACAGGTATTTGCCCTTGTATATCTATATTATGTGTATATTTAAATGAAATACTCATAATTGGCTTTTCACATAAGCCATATTTAAACTTGGATCTCCTTCTTCAGCACTGATCCCCAGTTAAGTCTAGTCTTAAGTTTCCTTTGCTTTTAAACACAGAAGCTATTTCAAGAACTTGATGCTTTGTAACATTTAACGTGTCTTTCAGCTCCAACTTGATTAACAGAATAATGAATATAGTGTAAACTTTGAAAGCATCAAATGCCATTTGGTAGTTCAGCAGAGAACAAAGACTGGAAAAGGCTGCATTTACACAACTGATCAGCGTGGGGACTACAGGGACTTCAGTTTTGTTAAAACTGTGGCAGAAATTACTTTGCACAGCCATGGTCACAGCACAGAGTGGCTCCATCTCTCACTAGCTGCAGAAGTTGGGGTGATCCCTTAACTTACATTAAAATATATGCTGTTAAAAGACCCCAAATTTATGCGAGTCTGAGTTCTTTATAGAAATTCATGCTCTATATTGTACAGCCAAGAAACAAAATAAGTTTCCAGTTCTGATAAAGGTAAAAGCATCAACTGCTCTGGTTATAGAGGAAAGGCCTCAGGTTCCCACTTACAGGTCCCATTGTTTAATTATCTTTCTCTGCTTGCAGGGATGCTGTAGCTAGTGCCACTGCTGTAACTGGCTGTGCAATGCCATGGAGCTGCATCTTGGCCAGTTTCTTCTGCTCGCACTCTGTGACCAAGCGGTTCAACTCTGCTGCGCTGTACCCAATCAGAGTCTTCAGGTCACACACAAATTTATACACAAACCTCTTGCCTTGCACCTTGCAGATCATGTCTCCATCGTAGTAATATCTGCAAAAGAGAAACCAGCAACAGAGAATTTTAGCAGATGTAATTTTCATTTGCATTCATTACTTACTTAAGATTTAAGAGAGGCTAAAATATTATTCTTTTCCTCATTGAGATTCTCATAATTTCATATATTAAGAAATTGTTTAGGTATTTTCTTATATGAGAAAAGGAAAGTGTTGAAAATTGTCTCAGTACCTTGGTATATTAAGGAGAAACAAAACACAGTAATTATTTTGCAGGCCATTGGAAGCACCAGATCAGGAATAAGTCTTAGAGCAGTTTAAAAACAGCTTGCCAGGGAAGATGTCTATTATATAGTGCTTTGCCTTAATAAGAAAATATCGGTTTTCCCCTTATTATTGTCTTTTACTTTGCTTTTCTTAAGTAAAAAAATAATGCTGGAAACAGGTTGAAAATTACCAAGCAGTTTTGATGATACAAAAGCAGCTGTTCCCTCTATACTATCTATACTGTGAGCTTTTGTCAGTTTAGGGGCTTTTTTGTTTTATTTTTGTTGGGCTTTTTTGTTTGGTTGGTTGGTTTCTTGTTATAATTCATATGCTGTCAAAACTATATCTTTGCCTTTATTTACAACTAAAAGAGAGTTCTCTAACTATAAATATCTTTTATATTGTGTGACAAAACCATTATCAGATTGGGCCAAAATGTAGAGAGATAACAAGTTCTACATGACACACCCACCCCCTCCAGAGACAGTTTAGGTCACACCAAAAATACAGAATTTAGAATTTTGCAGTTTTGTTGCTGTTCTTCTCTCACCACAAGCTTTAATAGAATGCATATCACATTTCCCATTAGAAAACTTAAGTGACTGGAATGAAACTTGGATTTTATGAGCTTGACAAGCTTGTGATAAATTAGAAAATAATAAAAACTTAACCAACACAGCTCACAAAATATAATTTCCTCAAAACCATCACTCAAATGTAGAACAAATGAACTCAGATTTCTTGACTGTCTAAAACTCAATTCTGTGATATGTTCATAAAGCAAAGATGATTCTTGTTCACTAGTAAAATTAAGTCAATTAGAAGCTGAACTTCTGATTCCTAGCTCTAGTGGAAAAGAGGTAAGTAACTAAGAATCCAAGCAAATTCTTCAGACATCTGAAGTTCTGGAAAAAAACCTCTTTTAATTTCTTACTTTTGAGGGTCAGGACCTAAGCAGCAGGACCAAAAAAAGATGAGAGACAGGCTGTGTAGAAAACAATGTTGGTAAACCTGATGATTACTGAGACCACGCAAGAAGCCACAGAGGTCTGTCATGGAGTACAAGAAGTGTCAGAGTAGCTTATTATTGCTCTATGGGTAAAGATAGTGTGGTTTGTTTGATAAAGCTCTCCTTCAGCTTTCTCCTGAATGACATACAATTATAAAAAAGCTTCCTTTTCATTCCTTCTCCTCACTCTACCCCTCAAACTACCACTTGCCTTCTTCAATTCCTCTGTTTCCTTCTCTGCATCTCTACACTTATTCTTGGCTGCTACTACAGCTTTCACCCAGCAATTCTCCATGCCAGCCCTGTCCTCCAAAACATCTCAGCACCAGCTGAAGGAACTGTTGTGGAATGGTGTCCAGCACTTTCACCCTCTTACCGAGGTTTAGTTGCAGTGGCTTGAATGAGCTCTGTAACCATGAGGGTGGGATGATAATTTACGTTCAGCTTTGAAGTAGAATCTTGTAGTACTGGGCAGAATTGGGAAAGGATGAGCAACAACCTAGTGTGTCCCTTGTGTGTGAAACAGTGTGTGGGAACACTGGACATACTCTTATGTTGAATATGACAGGGTAGAGAAACAGAGAAACTGAGCTCTGCTCACTTGGGGCAATATGCAACACCTGCAGAAAAACAAAGTTTGTAATATGTGGCCACAGCATATGTCACGTGGCAGTGGTCATCATATTTTTAAAATTAGTTAACTCTGTACAAGCCTTTACATTTATTGTACAATCCCACATAATCATTCCTGTCTCAAAAATGTTTAGAAAAATGCTTTAAAAAACTGAATATACTTTGAATGATTTAGTTCACATTACTGATATGATCAGAAAGGAAAAGGATCACAAGAAATTAGATCATGTTTATATGAATGTCCAAAACATGCAAGATTCCCACATGTCATGTTCGAAACACTCAAGTTAAAATCAGTCAGTGTAGCAAGATATTTTCAATATTATGTTGAATGCATTTCTGATGACAGCATTTGCCTACTCAAAAATACAGAAAGCTAAAAACAAATAAATACTCATGCAAGTTTACAAAGTTACCAGAATGTTTAAGATACATGGAAACTTTGTTTCAGAAGAATACAGGAGATTAATTGTTTTTCAAGTCTCACCTCCCTACTGGATAACTAAACAGACTTGGATTTTTAAAAGATTTACCAATGTATGTATAACAAAAAAACCTCTGCTCCTCTCTTTCTGCCTCTCTGCCCTAGTGTCTATATGTCTGCTTTTCCTACAGCTGGGCAGAAGAGTCAGCATATTTCTCAATAATACAAACATAATTTCCTGTATTAATCAATAATTGACACAGTGATTTCAATACATTAGTAAACAAAACATATAATCATTTCTTAAACTTTAGCTTGGCAACAGTGTTTATCCTAGGGGTAGCAAGAGGCATTAAATATCCCTTCAGACATTAAACTGTTAGGAAACATGTCAATATTGATGCAGCTGCCAAAATGACACCACTTTGAGGAATGTGATTTCTGTAATTCTGTGACTAAATATAAATGCAAAACTTTTTTAATAGTGATTTATGTAAATTGGTGTTTAATATCCCACTGATAAGAACATTATTCTAAAGTTCTTCAGTTGCCTTTGGCATCTTCTGTGGAGCTTGTTGATGAAACCCAAAAACATCAACAAAGTTTACATAATTTTAATGTATCTGGTTTTCATATATGCCTTTAGTATACAGACTGACAGATACATGGGTTGGAAACTTGGGAATGGCATCGGAACAATACAGGCTGGGGAAGTGCTGTACTGGAACAGCCCTGCTTTGGGCAGCAGATTTGACCAGAAACCTCCTGTGGTCCCTCCAACCCAAGAGAGTCTGTGATTCTATGAAAAAAAGTAACATTCTAATTAATATACAAATAATGCAAGAACAGCCATTCAAGACCAGACAGACTATCTAGAACAGGAATAGACTCCAACAGACTGAAACATAACACCTAAGGAAAAGCATGAGAGTAAGCCTCTATCAATGCTCGCCTTTGCTTTTAGTGACCTGAGGCTCAGGAACTTTTAGAAGTTGCATCTTTCAATCTTTCAACATAATATCCTTCAAAATATTTATTCTTCATTAATTTTTTTCACTTGTCTGTCAAACACAAAATAATTCCGACATCCACAATATTGTGCGTAAAGAAGTTCTAAGACAAACAAAAGGGTATAGTTTAGCTGTGTATCTTGTGCCTGTCAAATGCTAATTAAATCCTCCCTAAAAGGGTAAAGAAAGCCAGAATATGATACTTTACCATAATTTCTTACAGAGGTATTTTCAAACAGAAGTTGATATTTTTATACAATGCTAGAGGAGTTCACTTAAAAAAAAACCAAACCAACAACAACAAAAAAAACCCCACAACCAAGCAAACAACATGTATTCAAAAGTGAAAATGCTAGTAAGTAAAATACAGACCTCAATCAAAATGCGACTTCACTCATACAAAAAGAATTTCTAAACCTGGATAATTTGCAGGATTATACAAAAAACAACTTTGTTGAAAACAGATCAAGAGAAACATATTTAATGATACTGGAATAAGAAATCAGAAGTTCACTCTCAATGATTTCAAAGAACATGGATGAATTTTCAAATTATTCCAGAGACTAAATTCAGGGAAAAGTAGTCTAAAATTCTGGTACTTGCATTCTTCCCCCTTCTCAAGTACCTCACTGACAGTGAATCAATACTACAAGTCTCTTTTATCAATGTCAAACTGCATGAAATGAAGACAATGAAACACTTCCATTCCTTCAGATCACTGTGATGTTGGAATTGCAGCTGTTGAAACACAGCTGTCAACTGTATTTTTCAATTTAAGATACACACAATAAGAACAATGAAATGAAACAATGAATATTAGAAGTTAGAAAAGGTTATTATATACAGAAAACCACTAACAATTACAGAGAAGTAATCTGCTTTATTCCGTAACAAGAGCAAGAAGAACATGGATAGTAGAACATAAAAATTAGTTAATAATTCACATATTTTTGTATCTTTCACCAATAATCAGTATTGTTTGGCATGCTACTAAAAGCATAAATATTGAAGATAAATAAAAAAGAGGTGTATTTCTGGAAGTGAGGGACCCAAATTAACGATTTTGAAAAAGGAAAATTTATTTTCAAGAAGTTATTCTTCTAGTTTCTTTAAAAATAAAAAAAAAACCCTCAAAACAAAGGCGAAAAGCTCAGCAAATACCTCTCCCCTAAGACTAGTGAGATCTCATTGCAAGGACCAGCATCAGAAGATTTGGTTATGCCTTTACTAAAATAGCTGCAAGTTTTGCATTATGTTAATTAAAAATGAGGTAGCCAAATGAAAGAAAATTATACTCCATGAGTTCCTGCAGTTTCTTACCTCAAAGCCCGACTAAGCTTCTCATAGTTCATAGTGGGCTTGTTCTTGCGCTGTCCCCATTTCTGTGCAACCAGTTCAGGTTGATTCAATTTAAACTCTCCTTCATCACCAACCCAAGAAATACAGTCTCGAGCATCTTTGTCAGTGAGAAGTTCTAATAAAAACTGCCATAGCTGGATCTGGCCATTGTTCCCTGTTAAAACAGGAGTAACAAGTTTTACTTCAACTTGTCCTTTTTATGTTCCACTCATGGCTAAAAACTTGCAACCAACATATTACAGCAGACCAGCATAGATTATATCATGGAAGGAAAACTTACACTTAATTAATCTTCTAATGCAAACATTTCCCTAAAAAGTCATCAGTACCCATTTTTATTAAAAAAATGATTAATATAGGAAAAAAAATTAATCAAGATTTCACATAAATCTTCCCCCAGAACTTAAAAAAGCCCAACCCCCCCAACATAATAATTTAGATGCATATCTGTCTTTAAAATAGACCAGATTTAGCAAGAGCTGCTTATTCCTCTTCAACACACGTATATGTATGTGTGTAATAGAAGCTGGTTTTTCAAAAAAAATTTGGTCTCAAATTTTCAACATGAAATACAAGAAACACAAACCCCCAAACTTCACCTTACGTCAATGTAGCATCTTTTACATCCAATCAGCAAGACTCCTTTCTAACTCAAGTACCAATTTACTCAAGTAAATTCCTAAATTCTCAACAAGATAGAGAGAGCAGACCTAATGACTAAAGAGAGAAACAGAGAGCATTTCTCACTAATGTCAGCCAATAAAACCTTGGCCTTAAAATTCTGAATAACATCATTAGACGCCTTTATAGAGTCTAAACAAATAAAAACTCGAGAAGGAAGAGAAGGATTTAACAGAAAAATTCACAACATTAAAGAGAAGCAAACCAAAAATAACATCAAGAAAAAATAAAGAAATTCATAATCAAAGAGTATGTACAAGTAACAGCAATTCCAAAATTGAACTGCAAATTTAGTGTGCAGTTTTCCAGACATGCATTCATTTAACTAAACAAGAAATACGAAGCTTTATAAATTTTGAAATCACCAGATTGGGGAAAACCAGAGGAGGAGTGCAACAGACTGTGCAAGTAGCACCTAGGCTACATTTTACAATATAGAGTTTATTTTCTTCCCTTTCTCCAAACAGAAAGAAGTTAAAACCTTGAATAATGCTATACAGCAGTTTGAGAGGACAGACTATGAAGTGATGGAGAAATTTATGCATTTTATTTGCTTCAGAATGGAAAAACTGCAGCATCATGTAGACATGGTGCTCGTGTGAGCTGACCAACCTGCCAGGGCTGCCTGTGCTTACCACAGATTTTTGTACCTATGGCTCCCTTAACACCACATGGACTCCTATGAAACTCACATTTGGAGCTACAGACGTGTTTCACCAAACTGTAATTCAAATTAATGGGACAATGTTCAGAGAATTAGCGTGTAAAAATAATGGAGGCAATACCTGTTCTGTTCCCAGGAGAACTTCTATCTTCCCCAGAGATTCTTGGAGCTCTCTGTACTTTAGCTGCCTTTGCATTGCTGTTTATGACTTTGATGGTGGTTGGGGTAGAGGGCTGTACAGATGCTGGTATAATCTGCACAGCTGTAGAGCAGAGAATGTTACAGAACATCAATTATAAATTGCTGGCACAGAAATAAGCATATTTTATTTATTACCTATATTATCATAACATCTAGAAGCTAATTTTTTCCTTTGCTAAAAGGACACACTGCATTAAGTCATAATTCTATTTTAAAGACGTTTTTACCTCTTATATGAAAACTGTAGTTTAAGACTTATTACAGAAGTGCCACATTACAGATAAAACACCAGCTTTAGTTTATTATCATGTGTATTACATGCTTCCACAAAAAGAACACAAACTCGCTCAAGCCCTTGTTTTCATCTTCATACTGTTTCCACATGATCTGCCCTAATACCCTTTTCTCTACAGTCACTGCACAACCTGCATACCTGATATTCAAACAGCAAACACCTTCTTTTGCAATGGTGTAGAATGGTGCAGATACTCCACTCAAGCTGGCTTTAACTAGACACAACTAGACCACAGGATGTAATAAAGAGTCTGTCTGTTTAACATATAAGATGCCTGTAAGTATTCTGAAAATTGATTAATTTTAATAATTGATGACACTGCTTAGCTGAAAGAATGAGGTTTGAATAACTGGAAAGTTACTTTACTGCATTATTTCTAATTTTGGTTTCTAAGCAAGTCATCTCTTCCACAAAACCCTTCAGTTTTTGGAAATACTTTTTTATTTGAAATTAATATTTAAACAGATCCATTCATTAATGCAATATATAACCTAAAGCCCCGAAACAACTAAAAACCTCAAATATGTATCCTAGACAGCTTATTTGAAGAAAATAGAAAATCTACCATACAAAATTAAAGTTATAAAATTCCATAGTTCAGGTCAAACACTACTTTTCAGCCAGAAACAAAATACAGAGAAACTCAACATTATGTTTTGCAGTTTAAAATACATCCTCCTCCCTTCCCTAAGGAAAAATACTCTCTCAAGTGATTTCCTAAATGTTCTACTAATACTGCTGAACCACAGTACAATGCTAAACCTGCAAACAGTGAATTGTGTGAATTAATGCTGACAGAAGTACTTACGCTGATCAATTGTAACAGTTGCTATTTCTCCAGAGTGTTCTTGGCTAGCCAACACATCTACAAATTGGAAAAAAACCCAGCAGGTTTATATTTAACCCAGAAATAGTAAGTCACCTGAAGATCAGAAACTTTCATATTTTGTAGAGGAAAAGAAATAAAAATTTGCTATCAGTCTGCAAGAGGTATGTACAGCTCATGGTCTTACAAGTGGAGATATTTAACATCTGTCATTCAAGTTTTAGAAGGGTGTACATGGCAAATTTCCATTACCTTATGCATTCTCCATCCCCAAAAACCTTCAACTATATCATGTAAATGAAGACAGAATTAGTTATTAGTCTGGCAAGTTACATCCAAGCATGGTACATCTGAAATACATATATATATTCATGCACATCACTTAGATGTGTTGTGTACTACCTAGGGATTTCACTTCCTGTGCATAATAATCTCCATTTCTATATGACAGAGAAATGTACATTTAATAACTCACAATCCAGATTTAATTATAGAAGTAACAGACTCTGTAGATGCACAAACTATGAAGCTTTATAAAAAACAAAGGTAGAATAATCATTAATTACTGTCTACCTTATGAGGTTTGATAAAAGACATGCAGTGATTAGTATGCAGACTATGCTTCATGGCAGCACATTCTAATACCTCTTCTTATCTTGTATTGATTACCCTCATTTTTACCTCCAACATTAAGTAAAGGAAAAACAACTGCTCATAATTGGTTTCATGGCTCAAGAAAAAGTCTTCAAAAAAAAAACCAAAAAACCAAACAACAAAACACCAAAAAAACCAAACTGCCATACACTTTCGAAGAAGTTCCAGGTGGCTCCAGAGGATTTCTCCCCGTGGGACACGCTGGAAGAAATCTTCTTGGCTGAGGTTGCAGAGGTCCCGCCCAGGAATGCTGAGTGCATTGAGGTCGATGTCAGTCATGCTGAACTCCTTCATCACCCACACCACCCAGTGGAGCACCTGGTCTGTTGACCACTGAACTGGGTCTGGAAAAGATGGATGAAAATGCAAATCACCTCATCATACACTGCAGAGTTCCTCATCAATTATATAACTTCCATAAGAGTAAAAAGCACAATATCAAGAAGTAGTTACTAAGACCAAATCTGCCTGGAAAGTTCATGACTGTGATTAAAATGGTGATGGAATGGTGTGGGTTGGTGGGGTGAAGAAAAGGGTGAAAGAGTGATTTTTTTTTAGAGAAAGTTTTTACATTAGAACTATGCCTGACATATCTCAAACACAAAAAAAAGCATTTTCTTCTTTCATAGATATTCAACCTCAAGAGTACTCTCTCCCACAGAAGAATACTCCTCAAAAATGTTGATCAGATTGTGATTATGACAAAATATTACATTCTAAACATTCACATCATCTCAGTTTCTGCTGACAAAAACCACCACTGGCTTTCTTTCCAGAAGCCCCTATTGTCATGTACTTCAGGCTAGTGACCAAACCACTGTTAGTAACACACTGTTTTGTAGAAATGTTTTGTCTACTGCTGAGCAATGCTTGCAGACACTTGAAGATGTGGCTCAGCCCAACATAGTCAACATAAACCACAAAGCTAGCAAAAGAATTTCGAAGAGAACAATGGGCTTGAGTTGGCTGCAACCCATGTTCTCCTACCTGGTGTGATGGTTTTACATTCACCAAATTTCGTTCACTAAATGTGAGATAGGATTTTGGGAGAAAAAAGGAAAAACAGGCTCAACTTAAAGGTAAACAGATAGTTTATTAACACACTAAAGAAAAAAAGGAAAAAAACAAGGAAAAAAAATTTCTAAACCGACCCTTTCCTCCCCTTCAAACTGTCCACTTTTCCACAAACCATAGAGACTACCATGATTTCAGTCAGTTGCAACCATATACATAATCTTACATTACTTGGGAGAGGAGTCCCTCTGGAATTTTCATAGAGACTATGCCACATGAGAAAAAGTCTGGTGGCTCTCAATGTCACAAATCTGCAACCATTTGGGATTTGCAGATCTGTGCAGTCCCACCTCATTTACAGTTTCTCAAGCTGCTTATGGGCCTCAGCACATTTGGGGTACCATTTTAAGAATGCTTTTTCTAGTATATGACAAAAGTTCTCTTCTTTTATCTCTAAAATCATCTCCATCTAAAAAGAAATAGAGACCTCCTATTAGGCCAGGAGCCAGGCCTCAAATCACTTCTCTCGTCTTGAAACTGAGACCTCCCTTGTTGCCTTCAGTTTTCTTGCTTTTTCTTGCCTTCTGATGTTTGCATTCCTGCAGTGAAGTTTCTCATGGACTTGCTTGTAAATAATGTATTTTTAGACTTGTTTTTCTCATTTTATTTACATAGTTCTCCTCTAGGAGGAGTTAGGTGAGTGACTGTGATTTTCACCAAGAAGACTGGTGAAGTGGCAACACCTTCGTCCAATCTCTTTGCCTTTTTTAGAATTCTATATAATGGAGTTGGAATTTTAATAATAAATTCTTTTCCTTGTCTGGACCGCACCAAGTGCCGTCTCATTCCTTTGTGTCCTACAGTGACAACTGGTGACCATGAGTGGAACTGCAGTCTGTTGCTCCGAGGTAACGCAGCCTTGGTAAAGATGTCGGCTTCTGCTATTTTAGCGGAGGACGTGCTCATTTTGGATCTTTGGTCCACAGTCCTGGAGAGGAAAGGGGCTCCAGTTTCTGGAGACCATTTCAGATGGTTGTATTTCTCTGGGAAGGAGACAGGCTTCTTTCCCTGTCCTGAGGCAGCATTCTTGCGAGATGTGTGGTTTTCCTCAAGTAGCTGTCTGTTGGATGAGCTGTCTAAATGCTATTGTGTGGATGTGTTGAACTTAATAATAACTTGGAGGAGATTTGATATGCTGCTGAGGGACTATTAGCCCTCTGAATCTGAGGCGTCTACAGATGCATGTAGTTCTCTGGATTTCTCTGAGCCGGAATCTGAGACGGATTCTCAACTGGAATGCGAGGCAGAGCCTCCCCTTCCCCTGTGAGCTGCTGCACTGCAGGACATTTCCATCTCTAACGGCGGTTTTGGCTTTTTCGAGCTGCATTGGGCTCCAAGTCGCCAGATCCCACCCGTCATCACTTCGTGGAGACGCCACTGGAGTAGGGGGGACCTGTCCCCCCACGCCTCCCTGGTGCTGGGCGGGGACCTGTGGGCTCTGAGGAACCCGGCGGATCCGCCGCTGCCAGCATCGCCGGTCCCTGCACCGCGCAGGTGCTGGAGTGTGGGACACCTGGGGGCCTCTGGGGGCTCTCCAGAGCCAGCAGCACCTGCCCCACCTACCCCTGCACTGTGGCAGCGGGGCTGCAGACTCCCTTGGCGATACTCCTGGAGCCTGAAGCAGTCACCATGCAATGTCTGTGGTGTGGTATCTTGACGAGATATCCACTCGGGGTGGGGGGGCCGAACCCGAGACCGCGTGGTGCCGAGGCAGTAGCCGATTTGGTGCATGCGCAGACCACGCCTGGCTCTGAGCTGTCCGCCATGTCTGTGCGCACGTCAGAAATCCCAGAGAGAGCAAGGGACCTGCTCCATGCTGTGCAGCGGGGGCAGTACCTGCTGTGGGGTTCCGAGTTCCTGGTGGGACCCTGCTGGGGGCAGTTCCAACCACCCCTGCACCGGCCCCACCGAAAGCAGCAGGTGGGAGTGTGGGTGGGGTGGCCCCGCACTACCTGGGCTGGCTCTCTCACCCCCCCTTCACCCCCCGCAGTTTCTCCCCGCCCCAAATCGCCCGTGTTCACCTCCCCGTCTCCCGTGTCCTTGGCAGGGGCGCATGGCGGTCCCGCAACTTGCGGGCCACACTCGTCCTTGCGCTGCATTCCCCCCACACTGCACAAGGGAGGTGCAGCCCCATCACCGCTGCCTTCTGCTGCGGCCACGGCGAACGTCAATTCTGTGGTGTTCACTTTTGGCGAGGGGAATGACACGGCTGACGTGGAGCAAGTGACTCCCCATGGCAGGGGGTCCCAGGTTGGCGGATCCTCCTCGGCTGGCCTTTGGACACTGCCTCCATGCAGGTCACAGTTCGTCCAAGGGACCACAGACAGTTTTGGGAGTATGTGAAAGCCAAGGTCGAGGAGAGGGGCAGTCGTGGTTCAGCACAGCACCCCCTGGATGACGGGGATGGATTTTCTAGCCCTGTTAGTACCGCAACAATCGTGATACCAGATGAGGTCGGCATGCCTCTCAGACAGGCTTCCTGCCTCTGTCCCCGTGGACTACATGGGACGGCATTCGGCAAGTGATGCTGCCTTGCTAGGGGGCCTGCGGGCCCTTCCTGTGGTTCGGGAAGCTGGCCGCAAAACACATAGGCATTTCTCGCTGAAGGCCTTGACAGACCTCCATGAAACTGTTGGTAAATATGGTCTGGGGTATCCTCAGATGATGCAAGTGCTTCATGTCCTCGATACAGACATGTTGCCGCCCTATGATGTCTGGTGTCTGCCCCGTATCCTATTTTAGCCTGTCCAATATGACATTTTTGAGTCCAAGTGGACTCAGTTGGCTGAAAGGGCTGCAGCACAAAATGCGGCAGCCGATCCATGGGATCCTAGACATGGAGCTGGGGCAGATGTGCTGCTCGGCATAGATGAGTTTGCTGATGTCAACAGTCAAGTTAACTATGACCCTCTGTTGCGCAAACAGTGCCAGAGAATGGGCATGGCAGCACTGATTCAAACAGTGGAAATGTCTGCTCCAAAGCAGTCCTTTGCCACGATTGTCCAAGGGGCTGATGAATCCTTCCTGCGATTCACAGGGAGACTGACTGCCTCTGTTCAGCAGCAAGTGGCTGATCCCAACGCGAGGATGCTTTTGCTTAAGCACCTTGCAAGGACTAATTGCAGTGCCGAAAGTAGGAGGATCATCAAGATCCTTCCTGGTGATCCCTCGCTCACGCAGATGGCCAAGGTCTGTACAAGGGTAGGCACCATGGATTGTAAAGTGGCTGCCGTGGCTACTGCCCTGTGGCTGACCTGGAAAGGGCAGCAGGGCAGGAAGCGAAAGCAGGGAAATGTGCAGGTCGGCAAGAAACATGGAAAGAAAGTCCAGAAGAAGACAACTCCCTTGTTCATGTGTGGTCGGTGTGGCAGGCCAAATCACACTCCTAATGTCTGCAAGATGATGGTTCACGTCAATGGCCAGCCTCTGTCAGGCTCAGGAAACAGGAAGCGGAGCATGAAGGGGAGACGGGCTCAGACACAAGTGTCTCTCCTGGGCCCTGAGCCCCTGGAGATCTGCTGGGCTGACTCACAGCTAGCACCTGCGGTTCAGCAGGCCTAGATGTCTACACCGCAGAAACGGTCATCCTGGACTGTAGCAAAGTGCCTAAGGTCCTCCTGGAGGCCTTTGGTCCCATAGGTGATGGCATGAGTGCCCTCCTTGTGGGCAGATCTAGCGTCACCACCCAGGGTATCATTGTGCATCTGGGTCTCACTGATGCTGATTACACAGAACAGATTTATGCTATGGTCTCCATGCCCACCCCCCCTCTCACTATCCTTGAAAGGACTCAACTTGTGCCTTTTAAGTCCTCTGTTCGCAGGGCAGAGAACTGGTTGAGAGGAGACAGCAGCTTCGGATCCCCTGGGCCATCTCAGGTTTTCTGGACCGCTGTCCTGACCAAGAACCGTCCCAAGATGCTGTGTACCCTGTCCATCCCTCGTGCGACACCGCAGAAAATCCATCTCTGCAGGCTCCTTGACTCTGGTGCCGACATCACGGTCACGTCCCTTACTGCTTGGCCTCCGAAGTGGCCGCTAGATCCGGTGGAGACACCTGTCACAGGACTGGGTGGAATGGCACAATGCTCTGTGAGCCAGCAGCCAGTGATGACCACAAGTTGAGGACAGACGACTGTGGTCTGGCCTCATGTCACTGCAACTCC
>VWYP01029825.1:0-22362 GCA_013400435.1 Pycnonotus jocosus
TATATATATATAAACACACATTTATTAATTAGAAATAAAACTCATACACAATTTCAACTGCATTAGTGTCATTTTGATTGTAATAGTAACTTGTTGGAAAGACTCATAAAGATTTTGGTAAGATCAAAAAGAGACAGTTAAGACTTCAAGTAAGCTGTTCTCTCACTCCAGAGAAATAAACCGGTCATACTATCCCCTGAACAAAAGTCCTTTCTATCATTACTAGGGTGAAAAAAAAATCATCCAGATTTTGGATGTATGCCTGATGGATGGAAAGAGTATGAAGCCCCTGGTATTTCCATGTGAAACTGTCTGAAACAAGAAACAGAGGAGAAGAAAAACTTAGAATATATCTCCAGAATTTTTAGAGCAAAGAGAAGTTGAAGATAGCTACATTTTATTGCAGTCAGGATTTAGTTGACTAGTGTTTTGAATGATTCCTACTTAAGAAATCCCTGAAGAGTGCAGACATGATAAATCTGTACTACTTATGTATTATAAGTATTAGAAATGGAAAATTCCCCTTTGTTTTTTGTAGCCTAAGTAGGTGGGATGGTGTGAAGTTTTGTTGGTTTGGTTTTGGATTTTTTGTCTTATGTAGTTAAGAGACATAGCAGGTAAAGTAACTGCAATTAAATTACAATTGGTTTGTCATTTATGAATAGCAGAAAGTAAAAGTCTATGAATAGTGTGGCACTGAAAAGATTGTATGAAACATAAGTATCAATTTTATCAGGGTAACTAGAACATGACAGTGTCCAAATATGTCTTGTCATCAGGGGTTAGGTTCATGGGAGTGAGACTAGGTCTTGTACGGAGATGATAGATGATTTAAAAAAAAAAAATGGTGGTCCTGTCAGTTATAAATGGAAGAAAATAACATTCTCTATATACATTCTCACGTTTTATTACTGCATTACAGAATTGTAATGACTGTTACATTATGACATACTTATTTTATCTGAGAAGACAGCAGTGGTGGATAGCATAGAATATGGAGGAGTAGGGGGGTGTTAAAAATACAAAGAACAGCAGGGGTATGAAGATGTGCAACTGAGGAAATTTATGAAAATAAAAAAAAAAAAAAAAAAAAAAAAGCAGAGGTCTGTATCCAGTTCAAACATAGAGAAAAGTCAGGTTCAGGTCTTGGAATATTTTCATTAAATATGTAATAACAGCCCCAAATGGAATAAATTGAGTTTAGAGGAAGTAGGACCAGGATGGTTGATGAAATCCACACCAAATAATTATGCAAGTTTTAACAATTTCTGTGGTATCAGGCTTCGGTATTGTATGCATTCTATTTAATTTTAATTAGGGATGTCAGGAAGGAATAAAATACTTCCTGCACTACACCAATATTTCTGAGGCTTGACATAAAAGGAAAATTGACTGTGGTGGGCTGACCTTGGCTGGCTTCCAGCCACCTACACAGCTGCTTTCCCACTCCCCCTCCTTAGCAAAACAGGAGAAAAAGAACCTGCTGCAGCATCAGCTCATCAAGGGCTGCAGCTTCCTCCAGGGCATGTCCACTTGCTCCACAGCAGTCCCCCATGGGCTGCAGGAAAATCCTCCTCAAGTGCCTGGACCACCTCCTCCCACTCCTCTTCCCTGACCCTAGAGTTCACAGGGCTGTATCTCAATCACTCTTCACTGCTTGCTCATCATTTTACCCTTTCTTAAGCCTGAGCTCCCTTAAATTCCACAGGCGTGGCTGAGGGGCTCAGTCACACGCCATGGCAGGTCCAATTAAGCTGTCTGGAATTGGTTGTGTCCAGACTGGGGCAGCCCTGGCTTCCCCTCACAGAGGCTTTTCTACCACCATTGCCAATGACTGGGCACCTGCACTCAGTTGTAAAAGGGTGCTCTGTCTGGAGTGGGGATAACACAGTCTGACCAAGACCCCTCCTGCAAAACTATCACTGATGAATGGAAAAGAGAGAGAGTCATGTTGCTTTTGAATAATGCTCATAAGAGCCTTACTCATCAGCCTCAAAATTAAAGAACAGTGTCTCCTTATAGAAACTGGCTCCAGTGAAGATGCGGCAGACCTGATAAAATACCTGATAAAGGAAACAATGGTTAATTGTACTGATGATTGATCTAAAGATGCTTTGTTAATACACAACTGACAGTAAACCACTTAATAATTTATATTATGAAAGCCCATTCATATTGCAGCAGCCCTCTTGTTAGAAGGTAGAATTATCTGAGACACAGACTTCTTGTTTATCACATCATGAAAAGGGTCCTGGTTTATTCCTCTTTACAGCTCAGCCATCCTGATTCCAACTATTCACTGACTCTGGCTGCAGCAAGCTCCTACTGTAGGTTTCCCTTGCAGCCTCTGACTGCTGGTTATTCCCTGCTAAACTGTGACTGCAGGGATCAGTTTGCAGACTCTGACTGCAGGCTTTTACCCAGCTAGACTGTGACTGCAGGTTCCAACAACAGGCTCTAAGTGCAGACCCAGACTGACCACACAGCAGTGATTCTCTCTCCCCAGGATCCTTCTTCATGATTTTCTCATTCCCTCTTCTTCAAAGTTCCTCCTCCTTCATGATACTCATCAGCTAACCCACTCCCTTTTATCACACTTATCTTTATTGGATATAGCTGTGACTCATCAGGGGTAAGGCTGAATTAGGTAATTAACACAGTGGTTACTTATCAGGCGCAAGGTCATCAATATTCCCTTCTCCTACACAGTCCCACATTTTAATGGGAGGTTTTCCTAACCTACCTTTTCTTGGGGTGTGACTATGATGGTATGGGTGAGTACCATAAATACTTATATAAGAATTGTGAGGGGGGTTTAGCTTTGATATAATTGCTTTGGTATTACTTAAAAATAGTGTACTATAGTTATAGCTATCCACACAGTGCAATAAATAATTCTGATTAAGATATTTTAATCTAATAATTATCAAAATAAATGTAAATAATTTATTTACATAAGTATGTTTGTTTTGCCATTTTTGATCCTGAAAAACAAAGTTGTACAAAGGTTTAATTACACCTAAGTAATCCTTTAGTCATTAAACATTGACTAACCCTGGGGCTAGACTGGATCCAGGCACACCCAGGCTGCTGTCTGAGAAGGTGGGCAGGAAGCAAGGGAGTCCTTTCTGTTTCTTGTGATTCAAGGGGGTTCTCTAATGAACTCTGTGTGAATCTCCCGTTCTGCCTGTAATACCAATACATTGACACAAAGTTTGGTACTTAATTTTGCTTGCTGACTGTACTTCTTCATGAATCACACATCATTTTTTCTTTTAATTGCATGTATCAACAACAAAGAATTACATCATAAACTGATAGTCCCATTCTAAGTCCTTCATTTAATCATCATTTGATATTATTATTTTTCTCATTGGCTCTGAAATAGATAGACTCTAAGGAGTAAATGTGAAGAACAAGATACCACTCTACTTCTAGTCTGAAACAGAAATGAAGCATTGCGTAACATATTATTTCAGCCTCAGGGTACTTCTTGTGTGTGATGAATTCTTTTATTTACAATAATTTCACTTTAAGAGCTAAGAAATCAGGGCATATAAATCAAATAATACTCAAAGCAATATTCGTATCAACATCCATAAAATTATATTACTAGAGAGTAAGAGACAGTAATGAAATAAATATAAATCCTTAATACACTTGAATGAATCCAGCTGATGTAAGAGGTTAAGCAAAAGTGGTGAAACCCTGAGAATGAATCCTAATATAAATTTTGTCTGTTGATGTTTGTTATGGTTTAGAGTTTGGAGTTTTTTGCTGATTACATAAATAATAATAATACAACTATTCTTCACCCTCGCTTTTCTAATGCTGATGTTGGATGATATTCTTGTGCCCAACATAAAATGCAGCAGTACTTCATTTGAAATGAAAGTATTAAGTGGAGCAAAGGATCCTTATGCCACACAGTCTGTTTTTTTTCACAAGTCAAAGATGTTTTGTTTAGTTTAATTTCCCTTTGGAATTTCATTTTAAGAAAAGGCAGTACTTACTTTAATCCTGAAGGCTAAATATCCATATGCTTCAAAAAGATATTTCAACATGATGAGTTCTCAGTGTTAAGAAAACATACAAGAAATCAGTGTTTCAAAAAGAAGCAGCTAAGAATTTACCCTGGAAATTACCTTGGAGAACCTTCAGGATTGTGATGAAAGCCCATATGAAAGAATAGAGGTAAAATTTACTGTCCAGACCCTAATGCCAAACATGGAAGACTACAGAGACTAAGTTATTTGTCAAATAATGAAGAAAAAAACCAAACCCAAATGTCATGAAAGTAAGACAGATTTTAATATGATTCAATAACTAATTTGCTTCACCAAGGTAAAATGGGTCCTTTTTTAGATCTTATAAATGTATATGGTACATATAATAAGCCCTCTGAATGTTCTCTCACTTGCAAATGTTGGTCAGAAAAAGCAAAAAAATACTCTGAAGTACTGACAATAAAAACGTTAAATGCAAAACCCATAGACAGGAAAAATTGAAATATAAAACAGTGTAACACTACTTGGGAGTTAAATAAAGAATATATAATTTCTCCTTTCCTCTGCAGTATATTAAGAGTAACAAAAACAAGCAAACAAAAAATCCTCCCTAATAAATAAGGCAAATCCTCTCCTAGGAGCTACTCCTAATCCTTGGAGTAATATAGTAGTAGTCAGAATTTGGATATATTTAAGCCCTGGGTTTAAGTAAACCTCTGACAAAACGTGACAATCTGTTCATAACTGCTGTTAAAATGTTTCTTTATCAGCTCTGATCCTCAGGTAATCCATCTACATTCAAAGCAGAGCTGTCTTCTTCCCAGAATGTATGTGTTTCATCAATTGAAAACAGCCACATAAAACAGCTACAAGAGAGCTATCTAAAAGAAAATAGATCACCAGAAGAAAGAAAAGGGCAAACAACCAGGCTGATACCATTTTAGCTCAGAAAAGGCCCCAAATTTACAACTTCTAAAACAAATTCTGAATGCAAAGGATGGAGATCCAGAGTGTTTGACAGTTAAAGAAGTAGGGTTCATTTACAGAGTATTCATTCCAGTTTTTCAATTTACAGTGCTATCCCAGCTCTCCTGTATATAATGACTGCGACTCAGGGTGGGAACACAAGAGATGGGGATGTTTTCTGTCTCCAGCAGTTAGGGAAGCTGAGATGAACTGATTGATTTTATTTTTTTTTTTTCCCTATTTCAGTATCTACCTAAGACAGTGATTCTGCAAGTGGTTGAACAATAAGCCAAAAATGGATTTTCATCTGTCAGGGACTCTATAAATTGGGTACAGCTTGGGTCATTTGTAGCTGCTGTACTCTCATAGTGAAGATGCCATCAGACGTTGTTCATCGTCTCTTCCGATTTCCTTTGCTTCTTCTGCCCCCAACAACTTTTTCAAGTATTTCCCAATTATGAATATTTAAATTATTCTACATTTAATGGCTGATCTTTTTTCTTTCCTCAAGTGTTTGTTAAAAAAAAAAGATTAATAATTTTTATACTTGAAATTAAAAATCAATGTAAAATGTAAAATTTTGCTTTTTACTAATCTTTTATTTATGAGATAAAAAGCTTTTATGTTAACAGAAAACAAATGCAACATATTTGAAAACAATTTACAATTTTGGTTTATATATTTTAAGAATATATTTCAATTAAAAAAAAAAAGAAGCAAACACCCTACAGTGTCTTCCATTTCAATTTTACTTTATTGCCTTCAGAGGAGAGGAAGGTTAATACAAAGTAAAGAAAAATGAACTCTTTCTTCTTCTATGTCATGCTTTATAATACTGTGGGGTTTATTCATGAATTTTTACTCCACTAAGAAAGCAAAATACTTGCATGTATCCCTGCTTAAGAACAATAAAGGACTTATGTACAGTGCAAAAAGTTTGAAGTCAGGAAAGTATGTGACTGCAAGCCAGTGGACTTTTTCTACATAATATTTCTAGCACATGAGAAGAGAGTATAAGAGCTGAGATAAATATGGATTTGAAGATAGCTTTAAGATCAACTCTATGCAAGTAGAGAATAGTTTAAAAAATCCCAAACACAAAAGGGGGAAGAAAACCATGGTTTAAACTGCACATCCCTCCTTCTCCCCACCTCCTATTTCAATAGACAAATAATTGATTTTGATGTTCTGTTTTTCTTTTTTTTTCTTTATATTAATGTACATTTTTAGTTTTATGTTGCTTTGGTATTCTGCATGTTCATATTATAAACTTAGCATTCACCCATTCAAAAGTGAGTTTTAACTAATTTCATCTCTAAAAATCAGCTTGAGACTCCACACATTTAAATTCAAGTCTGCAAACAGGTGACCAAGAGTTAAGTACCATCATGTGAGTTGGCATGGTCTCATTACAGAGCAAATAGATCTAGTCAGTAGAGAGGAATTCAGGCAGATACTCAGCTCACACCAAAGCAGACACATAAAGCAGACAGGACAGGATACATTTGCCTAATTGTAGTAATTTAGCATCACTAAAGATGCCCAAAGATCTCAATTTTGCACAGCACAGTTACATTACCTGCATAAGTTTGGCAGATGGAAAAGAGGACTTTTGGCAGACCCCAGCTGGAAGTCCAACAAGAAAATTTCTGAATTACCTCTACAGTAACTGGAAAGATATGATAGCAAATCAGTTAATTTCATATGAAGACAAATGTCTAAGAGAGCCATCATGAGTCATCCTCTAAAATGCCTACATCATGAAAGGAATATTCAAGGAGGTATTGAAAAACTCCTGGAGGACAATGAAGTCATAAGTTGCAGCCAAACATTATCTGCTTTTGAACATGATCTCCTTTTATGACAATGCAACCCACTGAGCTGATCTAGGAAAGCTAGTGGATATCATCTTTTTGGATTTCAGCAAAACTTTTGACAATGTCTCCCACAGAATCCTTCTGGACAAAATGTGCAGCACTGCAGGGCAGAGAGGCCCTGCAAAGAGACCTCAACAAATTAGTGAGATGAGAAGTCACCAAATACATGAAGTTTAACATGGGCAAGTGCTGGATTCTGCATCTGGGATGGGACAAACCCACACAGACCAGGGAACAAGAGGTTGGACAGTGCCACTGTGGAAAAGGACTTACTTTGAAACCTCCTGAGGAACCTGAATAGACACAAGTCAATAGGACCCAATGAGATGCATCCCAGGATCCTGAGGGAATTGGCCAATATAGTTGCCAAGCCACTATTCATTATATTTGAAAAGTCAGGGTAGTCAAACCAAGTCTCCATTGACTGGAGAAAGGGAATATTGTACCCACTTATAAAAAAGGGATAAAAGAGGACTCTGGAAGCTACTGACAAGTCAGCCTCACCTCAGTGCTCAGGAAGATCATGGAACAGATCCTGTGGGAAGACGTAGAAGTACATGGAAGGCAAGGAGGTGATTTGAGACAGCCAGCATGGCTTCACCAAAGGCAAGTCACGCCTGGCCATTCTAGTGTCTTTCTATAGTGCAGAGTCTGTATCAATGGACAAGTGAAGAGCTATAGATGTCATATACCTGGACTGCACTAAGGTCTTTGATACAGGCCCCACAACAATTCTTAGCCTTAAATTAGGGAAATATGAGTTTGACTTATGGACACTTTGACTGTGGCCAGAGAGTTCAGTAAATAGTTGTCTAAATGGAAACCAGTAACAAATGGTGTCCCCCAGGGCTCTGTAGCAGGACCAATACCATTCAGTATCTTAATCAGTGACAGACAGTGAGATTAAGCACACCCTCAGCAAGTTTGCAGATGACAATAAGCTAAGTTTGATACACCTTAGGGAAGGAATGCCATCCAGAAGGAACCTGACAGACTTGAGAGGTGGGCCTATTAGAACCTTGTGAATTTCAGCAAGGCCAAGTGGAAACTGCTGCACCTGGGTCAGGGTAATCCAGTGGTAGTCCATCCTGGATGATGAGCACATCGAGAGCAGCAATACCAAGCAGGACTTTATAATGCTGATAAATTAATATCTGGAACCAGCAATGTGCACTTGCAGCCCAGAAAGCTAACCATCTCTCGGCCTGCACAAAAAAACCCCAAAAAAACAAATAAAATGTAGGTAGAAGACGGGCAGAGGTGATTCTCACTCTCTACTCTTGCAAGAACCCACTTTCAGTACTTCCTCCAGCCCTGGGACCACACCACCAGAAATACAGAGCTGTTAGAGCAAGCCCAGAGGAGGGGCACAAGAATGATCAGAGGGCTGTAATGCATCTTCTGTAAGGAAAGGCTGAGAGATTGGGAGTTGTTCAGCCTGGGGAAGATTCCTGTGAGGTCTTACTCTGACCCTTCAATACTTAAAGTGAGCTTGTAAGACAGACAGAGTGAGACTTTTTTCCAGAGCCTGTAGTAATAAGACAAGGTAGTGATTTAAACTGAGGGTGGATTTAGACTGGATAGGGGGATTTTTTTTTCCACTGAGGGTGGTGAGACACTGAAATGAGTTTCCCAAAGAATCTGTGGATACTTCATAGCTGGAAGTGCTTTGAGCAATGTCACCTAGTTGAAGATCTTCCTTATCCTTAGAAGGGGGATTGGACTGGATGATGTCTTAAGGTTCTTTCCAACCCAAAGCATTGTATGATTCTATAAGCTTCAAGTGTTTGCTAAAATAAGCAGAAACATAGGAAAAGACGTGGAAGTGAACACAATAATTAAACCCCAGTCAGAAAGCAGTTTTATACATACAGCAATCTCCTATAATGAAGGCACCAGGCAGGCCAATGAGGATAACAATCTAATGCTTATATCTATAAGCAAGAAAGAGATCATCAGGAATTCTGGCAATACTATTCTCAGGTATTTCTTTCTTAATCTATAATGAAATGCATTACTTATTAATAGAACTCAAACTCAAAATTAAAAAGCAAGAATTACAAGTTATTTTATGAAGTGCTATTAATCTTTGAAGAATCTGGTCCAGCGAAGAATTTCAGAGAGGGTGTTAGTGTGGAGTTCTCCTATGTCTCTCATTTGTGATATGCCTTTGAGAAATGAAAAGGCATAGTGAAGTAAACAAAACCAACACAAGCAAAACCCAGATGAAAACCAGCACTCTTCCTGCACATATGTCTCTATTTAAACAGTGTTACAAAACAATTTTCAAATAGAGAATAGTTATTAAATTACCATTTAAAAACACATATGTTAATATTTAGGATCACAAGTTGTCATCACTAAACATTGTTTTACATAAGCTTATTTGAAAATAACCTCTAAACATTCTCAGTATTTTATAACCAAATTTATTACACAAAGCATTCACACTTACAAAATGTAATCAAAATATTACACAGTATAATATGCTGAATAGAAAATGACAAATGTAGCAGTTTATCTCTATGAAAATCCATCCAAAAATATTCTATGCAAAACAAAGTCCATGCTGTTTTCACATACATAAAAAAATGAAAAATATTCAGTGTTGTTTTCCCATCTTTTTTTACCCACTAAGAGTCTTTTAATTGTATTAGCCTGCGCAGCTTTTCCTGTCCTTTCAGTGCAGATAGTAAATCAGACATCCAATTTCACATATGCAGACATATGCACAGCAGATTTTCTTTCAACCATGCAACCATAGAAATCAAATATTAACAACTACTATTTGTAATTAGGTGATGAATCATATTTGGTTAGGTTTGACTGGTACTATAGAAATTATATTTATAGACTTTATGAGGGTTTACTCCATCCCAATGTCATGTAGGTATGTATATATTGAAAATTCATTGATGTATGTTCATAAGAGAAAGATATAAACAATGTGCTTATTCTTACCTCGTGTAACATTCAAGTTTTCTCATGCACCTCTTTCTATGAAGAAAGGCGCAAAAGAGAAAGAAAAGGAGAAAAGGAGAAAAGGAGAAAGAAATCTCACTGGACTTTGCTTGGACAAAATTTCTCAGACTGTCATTTAGGTCATGAGTTTCAATAAATAATATATTATGTATTTGTGCTGATGAGTTAGGTCTTCTAATATAAGGTCCAAAATACTAAACAGAAAGACCAAAAGACTGTCAAATCACCAAACACCACTCTGATTTTTTTTTTTTTAAATCTGAAAAAATATCTATTGTATTAAGGAATGTAATCATGATTCAGCTAATATAATTCAGAAGCACTCTTTGAGCCACTTGATGTAACAGAAACAAAATATTGTGCCAATTAAAATTCAATATACCTGTTTATCTGAAACACAGTGATTTATAATTTTTCACAAAAACAAAGAATTGTTAATTTAGATTTATTTCATTTTTTGATTAAGAGTCATAGATAGATGGAGATCATCTAGTTGAGAGATTCATAAAAACCAGGGCAAACATAAAAGTAACATCAGGTTGCTCAGCACTTTTTCCACTCAACTTCAGAGTGTCTTCAAGTCTGCACATTTCACAACTTCTCTAGTCTACCAGTTCCGGTATATGTTCATTTTGCTTTTAAACAAATTTTAATAGTTTTTTCACTTACATCTGTTCTAAACTTCTCTCAGCACTCCCTTTGCCTGATCCCTCTCATCTTTTCAAGTGCATCTCAGAGAAGATTTTAGCTCCATCTCTATAGGTATCTGCCAGGTAGCTGAAGACTACAATTAGGGCCCCCTTAGTATTTTCTTAAGGGTGAGCAAATCCATTCATCTGAACCATTCTTTGAATATCAAGTGCTCCAGTCTTTAAAGAGTGACAGTAGCCCTCCACTGAATTTATTAAAGTTTGCCAATGTTTTTATTGTATTAAAACCCACCAAATAGCACACAATACATCAAATAGCCTCAGAAGTACTGTGTGCAGGGGGAATAAAACCTTTTACTCTTCTTGCTGGATAATTCTTTCTAAAACAGCTAAAACCATTGCAATAGCAGGCATTTAGTCATTATTGTCTCAGGAACACACTGCTGATTCATCTTCAGCTTACTATCTGCCAGGACTTTAAGACAATTTTCTGCAAAGCTGCTTTCCGTACAGTTGCCATCCACCCTGTGATGTGTATGGGGTTACTCTGTCCCTGGTATAGGATTTTCCATTTGCTTTTATCAAACTGCATGAGGTTTCTGCCAGGCCATTTCTCCAGATTTTCCATGCCAGCCCTGTCCTCCTATGTATCAACTGTTCTGCTAACTTATTATTTTCATGCTAACTTATTAGCGTTTGAGTTTCTCATATTCTGTCATTAGATACTGGGACCTGGGACACATGAGAAGAAATGTTATCAGTAAAAACAGAAGAAAAGAAAACCTGAAGCACTTCAGTCATTTCTGTCATTGCTGTCTCCTCCTCTGTCCCTTTCATTTTCTTTCCCCTCACCGCTTTCTTTTGTTGCTGCCTGTGCCTAATTTTCTCACATTTAAGAACAGACATGAAATCTAGCCATCTACAGCAGGTACAGGTTGGTCTCTAAAGGCCTTTGAGAGCAAATGTCCAGCCAATATCTAGTTTTAACTGGTATTAAATTATAACAACTGAGCTTTCCAGATAGATCAGGAATTTCATCTGCCTATCTGAATGAGAAGTCTAAAATATATATAAGATTTATTAAAAAGCCATACTAAACTTACAAAATAATATTGTGTAGGATGCTGTACTTTGTAGCAAGGAACATATGCAAAATACAAGGCCAGCAGAGATATTTTTGTGTTTAAATTAGGCTTTTCTCCTCTACTACAGCACACAGGATTATTTGTTAGAAAGAGGGCCCTGAAGTTATTTCATGTAGTTGATACTGGTAGTTAGCACTGATGGTTATGGGTTTTGGTGCTTCTTAGGCATAGAGGTTAAGGTGGTCAGGATTGTGAGTTTTAATTTTCCAATATAGCTATACTGCAGAAGAAAAAACAAAACAAAACAAAAAACCCACAAAAAAACACAAGAAGTAAAATAAACAAGCAAAGAAACAAAACTAAGCAAAAATCCCCCTTATGTTCTTGGACCAAAGCCTGGATAATTCTTTCATCTATAGTAGTTACAGACAATTATTTCACAAGTAAAGGTCTATCTTACTCTTTTCTCTTCTTACTCATATTAATTTTGTTTCATATTTTCCCAATTTTTACCAAAATGTTTAGAAAGAAATTATTTCAACCAGCCTGACATTTTGCAGAGGATTTTTTGTTTGTCTTTTAATGGTATTAGTATTTATAGGGTGTCTTAAAAAAAAATTACGCTTTTGTGTCAAAGTAAGATTTAATGTTCCTATTCTAGAAAGAATGCAGCTCAAAACCATTAATCACACAGTTTTCATAAAAATATTCCATTTTCTCAAATACCGATGTTAATAATTGTATGAATTATTGCTGTTATTAAAAATTAGTTAAATAATAAATGTTTATTTAAAATTAAAATAAAGATTTACTTCAAATTTATACTCGACATCATTGTACTTAATAGAAAATTTGTTATTGACTTCACTAAGCTTTGCCTCAAGCCTCATTAAACACAATAGGTAATGCTATGGTGGTTAATAACAATGCTTTAAATTAACAAAGATGAGTAACCAATCTTTGTTAAGCCTGAACAGCTGCTTTGTACAGAACACAAACCGAGGTATAATAACAACAAATATAATTAAAATGGAGTAGAAAGGCCCTGAAGAGAAAATGAAAGAAGAAAATATGATACTACCTTGTTCCCTTCTGAGATATTTCCACACTGATAATAGTGTGCAGCTAGAAGAAATTGTTTCTGGGATAGTCCAGACCGCAGAAATAGCCTAGTGAAGATTAAGACCCACATTACAGGGAAATATTCATACCAGCAGTGAACAGACAGGGTGAAGAGAAACTCTACAGAATTCTGCAACACAGTACTATGTTTTTTCCAAATGTCCTTAAGAAGAAGAAAAACACCAGTGATTATTATCATGAATACAGGGAAACCACTGCATGCAATTTTGACAAGAGTGAAAAAATGTCATTTGTAAAGAGAGAGAATAATTTTGAGAAAATTCATTTATGGGTTTCAGCATAATGAACTTAGTAAAATTCAAAGTACAATGTACACATGGTAATATCTTTAATTTTGGTGAAATAAAAAAGCTTATGCAGGTGTGTGTAACAGACAAAATCTAAAAAGTGTTACATTCAAATTAAAAGACATATCTGCTTAAATCATCAGTAACATGTATTACTGATTTTTGCTTCTGTACCAGGCAGATAGATGTCTTCTTTTGCAGTTTTACTATATAACAGTACATTGCTAGAAATTGCTAGAAATCTTTACATTTAAAGTAATTTGTAGAGGATATTCAAATGCACATAGAACTGTAAAAGAACAAAAAAAAAGCTTAAATAGGCATCATAAATTAGTGTTGAACTATGGAAGATTTCCTAGCAACAGATTATGTTCAATCAGATGCATTAATGAAAAAATCTAAGGGCACATTCTAACAACCTTTTTCAGCATGCTTAAAATACATCTTACTACCATCAGTGGTAAGGAAGATTCAGGTTTTCATAGTTTTGCACATAGGACAAAACCTGGAAATTTGCTTTATAGTGTGATTGAAACATAACATACTTTTCAACCTCTAAAATAAAGGGAGAATATTCCGAAACCATTGTTTTTCCATATTTAGGTTTTACATGATTCTTTATTTTTAAAACACTTAAGGACATTGCAACTCCTCCTGAAAAGTTCATGAGAAATTGAGTGACACCGATTCTGACAGGACAGTACATTTCAAGCATTATAAATTCCTTAGGTCTTAGTTCATTGAAGAGCCTCAGGAATTACTTAGCTGAAAACATTAGTAGTCTGACTTAAATCAGCAAGGCTAATTCTACAGATCTACTTTTGAAAAGGGTCATATTTCGAATAACAATAAAAGTGTCATTGCTTTATCTTCAGAGTACTTGATACTTTCTGCATTGTAAATGAACCTAAAAAATGCCCTTGAAATGGTATCTTCTTAAATTAAAAAGCAAGTATTCTGCCTAGATTTCATTTTACTTAATTTCAATATCTATAAAAGTCTAAGGAAAAGTAACTTTCATTTCCTTTTACATTCACTACACAGAGATTGCCAGAAAGAGCAGGAGTAGTTTCACGACTGCTATCACAAGTGAAAATAAGATAAAGAATTAATAGCTCTCCCAGCTATTACTAAGTTACTGCATTACTCGATAATTTTATGACAGGGTAAAACACCTCACTGATCAGTCAGCCCTAAACATATCATTCAGTGGGTGAGCAACTGGCTCACGGATCAGGCTTAAAGGGTTGTAGTGAATGGAGTGACATCAGATCTGTCACCAGTGGGCTTCCATAGGGCTCCATCCTCAGCCCTCCGCTCTTCAACACCTTCATAAATGACTTGGATGTAGGACTAGAAGGAATACTAAGCAAGGTCACAGATGATACAAAGCTGGGAAGAGTTGTTGCTTCTCTCAAAGGCAGGGAGAACCTGCAGAGAGTCCTTGACAGATCAGAGGACTGGAAAATCATTAGCATGAAGCTTAACAAGGGAAGGTGCTGGATTCTGCACCTGGGATGGGGCATGAGAAACGGGAAAGAAGTGCCATGCAAAGGGACGTGGGGATTCTTGTTGATGGCAAGTTGAACATGAGTCAATGGCAAGTTGAACATGACTCAGCAGTGCCTTGGCAGCCAGAGGGCCCAGCCATGTTCAGAGGTGCATCAGACACAGCACTGCCAGCCAGGCAAGGGAGGGGATTGTCCTGCTCTGCAGTGGGGCAGCCTCACCTCGAGTGCTGGAGGAAGTTTTGGGCACCACAATCTAAGAAAGATCTTAAATTATTAGGGTGTGTTTGAAGGATGGTAACAAAGGTAGTGAAGGGCCTTGAGGGCAAGCTGTATAAAGAGCACTTTATATAGCACTTGTATAAAGATGTCACTCTGTCTCTTCAGCCTGGAGGAGACTGAGGGGGGACTTCATCACAATTACATCTTCGTCATGAGGGAAAGGGGCAGGGCAGACACTCTGTAGTGACCAACAACAGGGTTGGAGGAAATGGCCTGGGGTTGTGTTGGAGAGGGTTTATGTTGAATGCTAGAAAAGGGTTGTTTAGTCAGAGAGTGATTGGGAACTGGAACAGGCTCCCCAGGGAAGTGGTCACAGCACTAAGCTGACAGAAGTCAAGAAGCATTTGAACAATACTCTAGGGTACAGGGCATGACTCTTGGGGATGGTTCTGTGCAGGACCAGGAGTTAGACTTGGTGATCCTTATCCCTTCCAAATCAACATTCTGTGATCCTGTGATTCTGTTAACAAGCAACTATGTATATGTGTGTACACAGGATTAGAAAATTACAGATTGCTCTGAACGGAGTGTTTAGATGACTGACAAATCAGGCATGTCTAAAATTAAAAAAAAATAACAAAAGAACAACAAACAAACAAACAAAAAACCCCCAAACAAACCAAAATAATTGCTCAACTAATCTACATGTGGCAGACTTCATGTAAGTGGTCAGCTCTTACTGATTATTCTTCATCAATGTTACATGCAAAAAAATGACAAGTGTGGATATAATAACATAATTTAGCAGTGAGTATATAGAAACACATCAAAAGATCAACACTGAGGGCTACTCTCTGTGACAGTCCTCAGTTGCAGAGTTTGTGATGATCAGGTTTGAGACTCCCTTGTTAAGACAAGCCAGTCTCAAAAATGTGAGCTTATCTTGTTTCTTCTCCAACTTTGCTCAGCCATTTCTTTTGTCTTTAAACTATTTTTCAGAGAGGATACCTAATTTGCTTCCAGTGATGCTTTCCTTAGTATTCATTTTCGAGCTGTGCTTCTTCCATGCTCAGTAGGAATTCTACATATTCCAAATTGTAATCCCAAGGCAAGCCTTGTGCTTTCCCTGTTGCTTTCCCAATTGCTCTTCTTGCAATTTCTCCTCCTCCTTTCTTGTTTCTATATATTACCATGCTTCATAAGTGAAACTACAAGTTTTTATTTGTCCTTTTGTAAGTAATATTGCTCACATATTTATGCAAAATGTTTCTGCATTGTTTCTGGCTATACCGTCACAGCATTGCAAAATATTTAAGCACAATTTTTTCTCAACACCATTTGAGCAAGCTTGCATTTGATTTCAAAGTAAACTAATTTTAATTACATGCTGATTAATGGACATTACATTAATGGCCAGAAGGCCTGGATTTTGTCTGCACACTGAGTGTTTCCAGTTTTCATCTCGTTAGAACTAGGCTGCCATGATGAGTTATAGTCTTATAAACATGCACTTCTTTCATAGAGTTTCATAATTCTTTTCTAATATTTCTGCAATATAGTAGTTTTACAAGCCTTTGTTGACCACTTATACATGTGTATATGTTTCTATGATATAAAACAAATTATAATGTCATCCTCATAGTGTAAATTAAAACTTGACATATTCACAGGTGAAATTACAGGTCATTGTAATCTCTCATACATTTTCCTATCCTTTGTGGGTTTGTGTCTTCTAACAGAGTGCATGTACATGAAATACGGGTTTATCAAGGCTGCAAATCTCATAGCAGCCAAATCTGCAGTTCTCAAAGCCTGCAATTCAGCACTATTGCCTTAGTCATCCTTGTTCATTTCTGGCAGAAAGACCAAGCCAGAAATGATTTTATGATTCTATGATTCTGAGTGCAGATTCTCTTTTCTCTGTCTTCTGTCACGGGGTTGAATCATAGAATCTAATGAGATTTTCTAATCTAAACTTTGCTATTCCTCTTATACCTTTGCCATGTTCATAATAATGTCCATACTTGCAATTCATAACTCTCCAGCTGTGGTGTGTGTTATTCAAATTCCACTCTCTTAAACACTGTCATCTAGAAAAAACTCTTTTGCACCTGTGGTGATTTCTGCCATAACAGCTTATAACAATACATCCACTCCATCTGCCTTTATCACACCTCCATAACTATCCTCTGGTCAGGTTTAATGTATAAATATAAGCCTAAATGTGCATAAAATATGAAGTATGAAGGTGTTTTCTTCTTCTATGTGTAAAAGCAAATACAGAAGTTAAAGCATACCTAACAAAGAGCAGAGGAAAGAGTAACAGTCTTCAAGCATCAGTCAACTTATTTAAGCTAGGATCAATAAGAGTAGGCATGATGAGGGCCTTTTGAATCATCTGGAAGAAACCTAATTAAGGCTTGACTTTAATTAAGCAATCCCTACCTAACAAGAGTGTACTCAAGTATATGCTTATGTATTTTGCTAAGCTGCATGGTGCTAATGTACATGTGTTTAGCAGAGTAGACCCGGATACTTTTAACCAAAAAGATTTACATCAGAAAATGTCAATTTTTTTGTGAATTGTACTTTTATACACCAAAAATAAAACAATTCTGGTGAAAGAGTAATTGGAAAATAACCCCACTGGAACAGATCAAAGCAGCCTAGCAGATACCAGTTAAGGACATAAAATGATCATGAGTGAGGATATTTTGGAGTTTGTCCCTTCTCCCATAGTCATCATCAGCTATCTTCTGTGATTCCAGCACAGGAGGGTTGTAGTTGCCACCCCCACAGCACATTCCCCCTCCCCAGCAAAAAAAACCCAAACAAACAAACAAACAAAAACCACCAAAACAACAACAACATCAACAAACAAAGAACAACAAAAAGACAAACAATCAAATTTAAAAACCCCACACAAAACCCCCATAAAACACATGCAAAAATGGACTATTCAGTCTCCAGCCTCTGTCCACAGTCTATCTGGATGTTGCTGACAGTGTCAGGCATGTCAGCCCACAGGGAGTGGGAGAAAATCTGCTCCAACCAACCCAAACCAGTCAGAGCTGCCCTTTCCTCCCTCCCAAGGGAGACCTGACCTGCCCTGACCCATCCTGGAGTGGATGTGGGTACGTGGTCCTTTAAAGAATTCATCAAAAAGCAGCATGTTTAAAATATTACTGGTCATGCTTTGTCCTTTCACAGTTTCTTAGACTTCCCTTTTCAATTGTCTGGAGATCCTAATACTTTTGTTAAGCAATTCACCTTCAAAAATAATAATTAAAAAAAAAAAAAAAGGAAAAAGAAAAGAAAAAAAGATGGGAAGATGAGGAAAGCTATTTCCCAATACACATTATCTAAAAAAAAAAAAAAAAAATCAGAGTGCATTTGCAGTAAATTTTGGTATATATAAAATAGAACCAGAACTTCAAATGTGTGAGGAGATTTTACAATTAAAATAGCAAAAGAAGTTTTTTTAAAAAAAGCTTCTGTCTCTGGAATTCATACTCTCTGTAGGTCTTCTGACTTCATGAAGGAATTTATTGCTGAAGGAAGTGAATATTTTATTCTCTGAAGTCTTACAAGATGAATTAGAGGTCTCATGACTGAAGTAAAACATCTTGGAGAATCACAAAGACCAAATAACTAGTATTGGTCCAAAGATGGACTTTGCTTCTCCTGGAGATTCTTCTGATAATTATGTAATTTTGATACCTAGAAGAGCCAATGTATTTCAATGTATTTTCTCCGGCTGTAAAATCTCCTTTCTAAACCATGTCACTGGAGTCTTTATGAATATGCATGAGAAGTTAATGGGCAACAATACTGATTAAGAAATTTTAGTTTTAGACTTGGATAAAGCTCCCTTATTTTCAAGTGGATATGATCAGTTATTAGCAAATTCATTCACTGAATGGATTTTCTAAATAGGATCTTTTTTAAGGATAAAAAAAAACCCTTTCAGATTTGTCTCTCGAAATATGTGAAAAGGTCTGCTAGTGTGTAGGTTAGAAGACAGCTCTTACAAAACAGGTTTTTAGAAGACAATTTTTTCCTCTTCTAAACTCAGACAATTATTGTACTAAGTTAAAATATTGTGTTGGTATCTTTGTTGGAAGATTCATATCAATTTTGAAAATGTCCTGACAAAATACTATCTTTAATTACTGTGGTAGTTAGTAGTTTATAAATAGTTATTGTGGGATTTTAAATACTTAAACTGATAAGATTTTAATGAAAGCTATTCATCTCTGCCAGAAGTAACACAGAATTTAATCACAGAATCACAGAATGGCTGAGGTTGGAAGGAATTTCCAAGTACAGAGACTCCACAACATCCCTGGGCAACTTGTTCTGGTTTTCAGTCACCCTCACAGTATAGAAAAAAGAGTTTTCTGATGCTCAGAGGGAGCTTCCTTTACTACAGTTTGTGCACACTTCTGGTCCTGCCACTGCAGAGAACAGAAAAAGATACAGCTCCCTCTTCTTCACTGCTGCTTACCCACTCACACCATCCATTTAAGTATTTTAATTGAGAGATGTTTAGGTCTGTAAACGGATTACAAGTAATATTTGATCTTTTTGGCACAATTGAGATTTTTTTTTAATTGCTTTTATTAACCATGACTCTCACTAATTACTAACTAAAAATTTACTAAATTACTATTTTCCCCCTCTTTTTTCTCTATTAGTCACACAAGATTACATGAAACAGTTTGATTTTTCTAACTTTCCCAGAGCTTCATAGGTAACCACCCAGTTTGGTGGAACTTTTATGGAAGTTTTCAGGGCACCCTGCACTTTCTGTTAGTTGTTTTCTGATTGGCAAGTTAATTATTGCAAATTGATAGATTTGCTCCTGATAAAATATGGGCCCACCCCACTCTACTCCTTGGTGGATTGGATCAAATGAGTAGCAGATGTCCTTCAACATCAAGCATTCTGTGGTCCTGACATACCATTATACTGACCATGGGATTCAGGGAGGTTATTGGCCAGAGACTAGAGATCAGAATAGTGTCTCTTGTAGGAGTCATATCCTGCTCAAGACACTGAGTGATCAGGTGCTGGATATAATAAGCATTTTTTGGAGTATTGTGAGGCTAAAGAGGAGATCAGCAAGGGTGAGAGCTGGAATCACAGGATACAATTAAGGTAGCTGGCTTCAGACCCATTCACACCTGTTGCTCAGTAGCTGTCTCTCTAGAGAGAGAGAGATTCAAATTCAAATTCAGCAGGACCCTCTCTAGATTCAGAGAGCTATGGGCTGTCCAAATTACTGACCTAGGATCCCCACTCCCTGTGGTGTCTGATACCAAAGGCAGCCAACCCTCACCCACACAGGTCACACCAGCACCTGGCAGGTGGTATTGCAGTACACGTACACAGGGTTACACAGTGAGACAACACAGGGAGATAGAAATTTTCATAAGAATATATAAGAAGACAGGACAGATTGCAGAAATGAGGAACAAGGCTCTGCCAGAGAAGTGCATTGATATGTTTACAAGAAGCTAGTGGCTTTATACCTTTTTCTGTCTGTTTGCCAACTCTCTTTGTTCCTTCCTGCTTCCCCTTCTTCTCCATTACTCCTCAGGGGTTTGTACAACTCCATCAATCCTAAACTTCTTCCAGCCTGGGGGTAAACCTGGTTTAATAGTTCTACCAGCTGAAACAGTGAAACAACTCTGGTCATCAATAAAACTGTTTTTGAAAACAAATATACTTCTACCTGTTCCACGAGCTGTCATTTTAAGATTTCCACAATTGTGAGTGAGGCTTTATTGGAACAAAAGTTGACATAGTTAGTCTACATGCTTACTGTATCATTTCGTTATCCAGGCCAAAGTGATGTCAGTATCATCCTGTCCAGGCTGGCCAGCAACAAGTGGTTTATCTTGAGCATCATAGAAGGATGTAGGTACATGTGTCTCCTACACATAAAAGTGGTGCTTTCTATCAAAACGGGTTGAATAGCCAAAGAAGTCAACATAAATAAATTTTTTTCATATATGAACATGATTCATTTTCTTTCTGCAATAGTTCAGTTGGTGTGAACTATTGAAAATAAAATGAAAATTATCTAACTAAAACCAAGATGAATCTTCCCAAAGGATAAAAAAGTTCAATGAAAAATCTGCTTATGAAAAGCACAGACCTCATGATAATCATGTATTTAAGAAATAGTACATATACAGAAATCTTAGTCTGAATCAGAAAACACAGAGCACAGTAACTCTGTGTTTGTTTTCTCCATAAGAAGTAAAATTGACAGTCTTTTCAGAGTAAGCAAATAACAGAAAATAAATGTTTTCCTGAAGTTCACTTGAAGCCTAAAGGGATACTATGTTAAAACAACCTATCTTCCATTCTTTGGAGCTCTGACTGGTATTCCACTGAGATTCTTTGCTAAGCTGTGAGTACAAAATAAAATGTGAAGAGATCCAAACTTGTCTACAGAATCCACTTATTATTAGCATCCATTCTTACCACAGAACATGTCACTAGAGACTGGTATTGTCCTTAGAGTGAAAGGATTTCAAGAAAGTTATTTTGGAGCATCTGAAAAAAGGAAAATCATCTGTCTTTTTATAAAAGCCTGTAATCTCCATTACCCATTTGCTTTTCCTTTAAAGAAATGTCCAAGCTCTCCAGTCTCTTTCAGCAATATCACTTGCCAACATTGTTTGCAGCAGAGATAGTTTTAAATTTTATGTTGTTTCTGCGATAACTTTGCAGAAAAATATAATTTGGAAATTACGATGAATGAGTTCAGATCAGAAAGAACAGTTTTAACTCTACATTACAGGAAATTAATGTAAGTATTTTTGCCAGTTACTAATAAATAAAAAAATAATGCTCCTAAGAAAGCACCTTGACAAATGCATAGGGAAGATTAACTATATTTAAAATAGTAGAATAAGACCTGACTGACATAATACAAAACAACCTTGTATTGCTATCACCTTTTTATTTTTTCTTTTTCTGAAATAATTAGCACAACAATGTATTACATTTACTTGTGAAAGGCCCTGTGTTTCAAAGAGTAGAGTGGGCTGGAAATGGTAATGGATGTATTTTGTTAAATGCTTATCTATATCTGTCTTTGCTAATCTAGAAGCTGTTTTAGCTAATGATTTTAAATTACCAGGAGGAAGGCTCCTACAAGATTAAATTACTCTCATTCATAAAACATGTTAGAAAACGTCAGATTTTAAAAAAAAAGATTGCTAAAAATGTCACACTGGAAAAGTACTAGATTTTTAAAGCATAAACCAGACTCTTGAGGATGAAACATGTCACTTATCAATCGAGCTTGAGACTCACAGTTTATAATTTTGGAGTTTAAAAGATAGTTTCCAAATGCACTTAAATTAAAGTATTAAAAATATCACGTACCTCTTAATGAATTTAATGTTGTACCCAAAAAAGCCTGAGTATGAACAGATTTAATACATGTCCGTCATGACAGGTATTTAGCAGACATTTGGACTGCAAATAAACTGTATTTGGAATATCTTTTTTCTTACTGACTGTAATTCTAAAAGTGTTTTCAAATATGTGACTATAATCGTATGTTCTCATTTTGATGCAATCTGTAGTGCCCAGTAAATTAATTTTTTTTTTTTT
>VWYP01029825.1:22451-43288 GCA_013400435.1 Pycnonotus jocosus
TTGGCCATTAGGTTTGCAGCATCCTGCCCCTATTTGCTTCTCTTTTCATAGGGGACCCATTTCAGCTATTCAACAAGGGACTGAATATCTCTCCTTCTAGTCATTCCTACTGTTATTTCAGTGCCTCATGCACTCACCTGGAAACAGGAACGACGGCTTATATTCCTTTCAGTTACAAGTAGATGAGAACCCATGTCTCCTCCTCTGTGTGCTTTAAACCTTCTGGTGGAAGAGGTTGGTAGAAAAGCCATTACTGTAATTTGTCAATGTAGGTGTATGTTGCAGTTGTGATCGGCTTGGGACTTCTAGAAAATATTCATTTGTACCTTGTCAGGATAGTGTTAAGCATGCTAAAGTCAAGCTTATTGAAACACATCTTTCTGTGACTTTGATGTTTTCCTCTTGAACTCCAATTATCATTGGCTTTTTTTTTTAGCTTTACTCCTAAATACTTGAACTTGGCAATTTAGACTGAAAGTCTAAGTTTGAATGCCAAGGAAACTTTCAGACTGCCTGGAAAACGATTTATTTATTGCTGGCCTCCACAACTGGGCGTTGCTGGACAGCTGTTTTTGCTGTATCTGATAGGAGAATATAGATTCTGACAGAAGTCTTTTCTCCATGTATTAAAGGTAAGAAAATTCTGATAGTTAAATCTTTATATATTTCTGTATAGGTAGATCAAGAGCTTCCAATCTTCTGAGCACAAATATCAATAATGTCGACAACCAAAGTAACTATAAAAATATCATGATGTAATAGTTATTGTTTAATCTCAGATTTTTTTTTGTTACCAATAGCAGTATCCATAATCAGTTTAAACTGCTGTGTAATAGTGTGTAGTCTTTATTCACTAAGAAATTTAGTTGATTTTCTTAAAAGAAAAAGAATCTTACATCTGGTTGTTTGTTGAGCTGTCTTAGGAAGATCCAGTTGGTTGAGCTGTTGGTTAGAATCAAGAGTACATTTATTTTAAATATTTATCATTCACTGTTCTGGGAGTATGGATATTTAATTTATCTGAAAATACTTTATATATGAGTATCTAGATCCACAAATCTGCAACATGTGATAAACTGCATGTAGTGGTTAAAAATATATTTTGAAATAATTTATGGTTATAAAAATAAAAATTTAATTCTGGTCTAATGCAATACAGAAAAAAAAAGTGATTTTTTTTTTCTTTTCATTATCATGATTTTTCCAGAATTTTGTAGACTGATCATCATCCTGTTACTTGGAAAGTGAATTACCCTATAAACTTTAGAATGTCAGAAGTTTTATATTTAATTGAAGACACTATATATATGATTGTATATATGTGTTTTCATAGATATTAGTAAGCCTCATAACCCATTTTTCTTAACAGCCATACTCAAAAACTTTTTTTTTTTTTAATTGATGGATTAAAGGATTAACAAGGAACTGCATTTGTGTTCTAAAATAATTTTTAGTTTGGGGGATAAATAAAGGACTGAAATATATTGTCATCTCTGCAAACTATAGATGGAACAACACACATAAAAGCAATCTCCGGTTTGCATGTCTATTTTTCAGTTACAATGTCATTATATAGATATCTTACCTCGTTACAGGTAAAAAAAAGTAACCATATTTTCAGTAATTTATTCATTAGACACAGGGCGGTGAAATGCAAGATGTCTTTTGTTAGATAGAAGAAAAAAAGTGAATCTGTGTAGGTGGATATATGTGCGTGAACAATGAGAATGCAGTCCTTTTTCTTATTTAAATAAATTTCTATAGGGAAAAAAGTGTTTGTGTTTTCAGTCTTCAGACATAAAGAATTATGTAGCTTAAAAAATAGCAACAGTTTGTTTTCTTTGATGCACTGGAGATTTTTTTTGTTGTTGTTGTGGAGTATTGTTGGTTTTTTTGTTTTTTTTTTTCTTCCTGGAAACTTCAATAGATCAAAGGTGCATACTTAGTTCATTCAACTAAACATCAATGTCCAGAGATATACAAAATGCTCTGACATATTCTGCCAGGCATCTAGCTGCCTTTCCAAAACACTACAGGTTCCTTATATCTGCAACCTCCTTCACAAGGTCTCGGGGAGATAGAGGACTGAAAAAGGTACTGAACAGGGACATGTTTTGTCTCACAGTGGGGTGCTAGCTCCTCAGTTTTGACAGGGGTGAAGATATGGACCGTGTGTGTACACTGTGACTGCTATAGGAGCTCAGGCTCCTGCATCACTTATAAATACCTAAATCTGACTGTTTGAATCAAATCTAAATCAAACCCTCAATACTGGAAACAACTGACTGTGACAAATAAGGCAACTCGATATATCATCTTCCCTAATTCCACTAGGAGGACCTCTACATGAGATTCACTGTACCCTAATCTGAACACACAGTCTCAATGTTCCTTGAAAAATGCCTGGATTTATAAAATGGAAAAAAGTTTTATGGGAGATGCTACCTTAATTTTTTTTTTTTTTGGATCATCAGAGATAAATTATTGAATATCTCAAGCTGGAAGTTAATATGGGTAAGAGTAATAACAAAAAAGATGAATAAGTATTACTGTGCAGGAAAGCAAAGGTGGGAGCACAAAATAAGACAAAAGAACTACTAACAAAATATCCTATCTCTGAGGAAAGCTATGAGGCTTACTGAAATAGTATAATGGCTCTATAATGAGCTCTGTAATGACTTTAAAATGTTTTAAAAAAGAATCAAAAACACTGAAAATAAAGACATGACTGAATATTACTGTAAAGGAATAGGTCAAGCATATGAGGATTTTATCAAAAAGATATAACTAGGAAATCAGTTCCAGCTATGTAGAGATATTAAAAAAAAAAAAAAAGTTTTATAAGTGTTTTTCAGAATAAATAGAAGACAGTGAAAAGAAGATTTCAATTTATAGAAAGACAGGAGTTATGGAAGAGAAGGACACACTGTTTACAGTGCAAGAGAACACTTTGAGCATATGAGGCTATCTGGAAGATTTCTGGACTGTGTTAAAGATATATTCTTGACGTTGTCAAGTATGGCAATAAGGATTGGTGCCTTTTTGGAGTCACTGCTTGCAAACAGGCAAAAACTCTTTGGAGTGTGTAAGAAGAAATTTTGTCTGCAGTAACCCTGCAGTTTTAGAGATAAGAGCTTGAGGGCCAGGAGAAAGATAAATAAAATTATAAAGATCATTGACTTCAGAAATGCAGATTTCAGCTTCAGGTCCTTTAGGGAACCACCAGGAATAGTCTAAAGGGAGCTTGTCTTTAGGCACAAAAAGGACCTCAGAAGCACTTTGAGATTTTCAGGACATCACTCTGAAAGCACAGGTGGGATCTATCTCCATGGTATGCCAAGAAAACAGATGACTGGTTTATGTGAGCATTGGGTTTACGTGGCAAGGGTTTGGTAGTGGAGGGACTACAGGTGAGAAGCTGATAGAAACTGATAGAAGCTTCCCCCATGTCTGATATGGATGTTTCACTGCTGAAGTAGGCTGTGACCCTTGGGAAGCTCATTCTAGAGCAGGCTGCAGACAGAACCTGTGACACTGTGGAAGGGATCCATGCTGGAGGACTCTGTTCCTGAAGGAATGCACCTTGTAAAAAGTTCCTATGCTGGAGAAGTATGTGAAGAAGCCTGAGGGAAGGGCTCACTGTGAAGAAGGTCGTGGAGGACCCTCTCCTCTGGGAGGGATCCCACACTGAAGCACAGAATGTGAGGAGGAAAGAATTGCAGAAACATGTGATTAAATGACTACAATTTATCTTCCCACCATGCTGCTTGGGAGAGATATAGAAATTGAGCTTGGGAAAGAGGGTTGAGCTGGGTGAAAGTATTTTAAGATTTTTCTATATTCCTTATTACCCTACTCTGACTTGATTGGTAATAAATCAAATTAATTTCACTGAGGTGATTCTGGTTTGAGTAATTTGTGAGTGATCTCTCTCTGTCCTTCTTTTATTCCACAAGCCTTCATTGTAATTTACCTCACATGTCCAGCTGAGGAGATGGAGTGATAGAGCAGCTTGGTGGGCATCTGACATTCAGCCAACCTCAAATTACCACACCAGCCTTTTTAAACAGCAAGCTATTAGCAGATTACAACTGGAAAGAATAAGTATGTGAGAGAAGGAAAAATAGAAAAACATCCACAGGGATACAAATATATTACCTTAGCATGCAGAGGTGCAGTTAGGAAGCCAAAGGATCAGCTGGAGTTCAAACTCAAGCAAGAGATACCTCTGCCTTATGTTAGTAGCAGGTAGAAGCACAAGGGAAACTTAAGACTGCTGCTGAATGGGGCTGGCAGGTTAGTTACAAGCGACATTGAGAAGGCTGGGGTACTCAGTTGTCTTTATCTAGGTCTTTAAGGGTAAGCTCCTGAGCTATCTAGGTCTTTAAAGGTAAGCTCCTGAGCTTTTATGTCAAGAAAAAGGACAGATCCAAAGAGTGGAGCACCCATGGCAGAGAAGGATTGAGCTCAGGATTAGCTGTACACACTGGACATGTACATATCAATGGACTTGACAGCATGCATCTGAGGACCTCTGGAATTTAACATTGTGAACATGATCTCTTTTATTGTTTTAAAGATCATAGAGATTAGGGAAGGTCCCAAGCGACTGAAGCAACAAAAATATTTCGTTCCTCTACAGGAAAAAGAAAAACTCAGAAAATTAGGGACCAGATAGCTTCATGTCAGTACTTGGGATAATTGTGGATCTAGTCCAGATGGAAGATATTCCAACACACATGAAAGACAAGAAGAAGATCTTAAAAGGGCTAGAGTTACTAAGTTAAGTTGTACTTAACCAGCCTATTGCTTTGTCTCATATAATAGTTTTCTCAGTGAAGGATGGAGAGGAGTGGACATCCATCTACCTCAAATTTTACAGGGTCCCTGACATGATCTCAACATTCTGGTTGAAGCTAGTAAAATATGGACTGGAAAAATGGACTACATGATGAATGAAAACTGAGTAAACTGTCTTGGTGGTCATAAATAACTTAGATAGATTCTTACTTCAGAGAATTTAGATAGAGGTACCTCAAGGTTTATACTAGGTCCAAGGCTATTAATTCTCTCAAAACTATCTGAATGGTGTTATCAAATGCACCTCACTACAGATAATTTCAATCTTTAAGGAGTGGTAGATATGCTGAAAAGAAGGAATGTAGACACAGCTCAACAGGTTGCAAGATTTACCAAGAAGGCTTGGATTGGCCTTCAGAAAGATAAATGTGAAATTCTGAGTTGGACTAATCCCAACCAGCAATACAGACTGGGGTGTGATTATCTAGTTGATCTGAGTATGACTTCTTCCAGCAATGAAGGGAAACCATGTCCTGAAATGCATGAGCAAGCATGTGTTGAACAGAATAAGGGATGTGATTATTCCATTCTGTTGAACACATGCTATGCCATGTTAAAGTTTAACACCAGGCAGTAATGCACACAACACAGCCACTCACTCCTCCCTGCAGTGGAGCTGGGGAGACAGCTGAAAGGATAAAAGTGACAAAACTCATGGGCTGAGATGAAAACAGTTTAACAGGTAAAGCAAAAGCCATGCCTTGCAAGCAGAGGAAAACAAGGCATGAATTCACCACTGCTCATGGGCACGCAGGTGTTCAGCAATATCCAGGAAAACAGGACTTCATCATAGGTAATGGTGACTTGGGAAGATAAAATGCCTTAACTTCAAATATTCCCCTTCTTCCCTTCTCCCCCCCCATATTTATATGCTGAGTATGATGTCATATAGTATGAGATATTCCTTGGGTCAGTTGGGCTGGCTGTTCTGGCTGTGTCCTCTACCACCTTCTTGTGTACCTCCAGCCTACTCTGGTGGAGTGCTGTGAGAAGCAGAAAAAGCTTTGACTCTGTGTAAGCACTGCTCAGCAATAACCAAACCATCCCTATATCATGAACTCTGTTTCCAGCACAAATCCAAAACCTAACCCCATACCAGCTACTATGAAGAAAATTGACTCTATTGCAGCCAAACCCTAGCACAATACTACACTAAGAGTCAGCTCTTGTGTCATACCCAAGTGCTGCAAAAGTTAGCAGTTGCTTCTGTGTGACAACTCAATCAAGCTTTCAATGTTCTCCATAGCCTCCATAAATAAAAAGAAGAGCATGCATCCAGTAATTTATTCATTAAATCTTCAGATTGAATAGACAGTCACTGCTTTCCTCCCTCTATACTCAATCCAGCTCTCCACCACACTAGATAACACACATTTATATGGATAAAATATAAAGTCCATATTTGAACGTTGTTAATTTTAGTATTTATTAGAGTGAATAGATTAGACTTGCAGGCTAGTTATGGGAATTGGATGGAAGAACACTGTACAAAAGTTGAAGGAGTCTGGCTCTGTTTGGTCTAAAGTATTTAAGGAATTAACAGAAGCAGTCCCTTAATCTTTATTGTTTATCAAGACAAAGGAAGAACAAAAGAGTGAATAACGATAATTTGAGTCTTTTTTGAGAAACATTAGAAGTTAGAAATTACCAATATAAGACAGTCCAAAAAAGCTCTGATAAGTAAATGTCATTTATTTCTGTGATAGGATATCTAGTAGATAAAGAGAAAATTGCAAATTACATACTTGGAGGCTTTTGTTGTTGACGTGATGATTTCTGTATAGTATTTGGATTGCTACCTTTGCATTAAATGAATAACACCTATTCAATTAGTATATGAAGAGCTATGGTTAAGCTATCATTCCTAAGTCATCTTGACATATTCTTGCTTTACTGTCAGTTTCATAGAATTAGTTCACAGCATCAGGCTTTTGGTCTTGCACAACTGTAATTTGTTGTAAACAAAGTCATCAGTCAAAAAAACTCCCATTAAATGAAACATGGCATCAATTTCACATGTTTAGAAGACTGAACTAGCCTAACTGGTAGTTTTTGAATGTGAAATATGTGTTAATTCCATTATTAAAGGGTTAAAGACTTTTTCCCCATAAAAAAAAAAACAAAACAACCAACCAAAAAATCCCAAAACCAACCACAACAACAACAACAACAACAACAACAACAAACCCTACAAGAAACAAAGAAGCCCTAAGCCCATTACTAAGGTAGTATATGAAAACAAAAGAGCATGATGCATGTCAAGTATAACTAGCCAAAACTATATAGTTTGAAAGTCTATTTCATTTCTCAAAAATCATTTTAAGGAAAAAAATAATAAAATTAATCAGAGGTATTCAAGCTTTAAAGAAGGACAAGTTCTGTGCCAGCCACTGGATAGAGAGAGCCTTACCAAATCCCTCTTCAGAAATGCTTGACAGATAACAATTCTGCAATAACTCTGAAATCTCTAAGAATACTCACCAAAGTCCACAGTTGCTACCAAACATGAGATTACTCAAGCCACATATTTATCACTTCTTCAAGAAGCCTCTATTACTTTTACAAAGCAAAGTTGCTTGCAAACTGCTCTATTTTGTGTCCCCTATCACTACCCTATGACATTAAAAAAATTAAAAATTAAACGGAATTTACACAGTATATTTTTTATCCTACTATTTGGATTGCATTGATTAGCATTACAGCTCATCATTCTTTTTTTTTTTTTCCTCATCATTCTAGATAAGAAATAGGAAATTACATAGATGAGAAATTACAAGATAAGAATCTTACTCATGACTTTTTCATAATTGACAGAAACTGGCTTATTCTATGTTTGCTCTGGAGATGTCCATCTAATCTGTCATTCTGGCACTCTAGAAATGTATGGGGTTATTTCACATATTCTATGGCATATTAGAGAGTACTAGAAGATTACACAAAAGCTATTGAACTGAGTCTTTAACTGTCACATCTTGAAGCAGACACTGCATCCGGTTAGCTGAAAAGATCTCTAGACTCTAGTAACTGCCCTGTGGATATATTTGAAACAACCATCTGAATTTCCTTTGTGATGAAATATTGGTATTTTAAGGCTATTTAATTGAATCTGAAGGCACATATCTTAATTGAGTCAAGTGATTTTTACTCTAGAAATTATTGCTGCAAGCATTTAGGACAGGCTGCAGTTGCTTAAACATGGGCAGCTATCCTCACTTCATCTGCTCTAAGGCACTTTATAGTTACAATACTGGACCAAGGGGACACTCACATGCTTCTTGAGCAGCAGTTGGAGACCATGAAGAACAAGAGAGATTATGCTCAAATTGCCCAAGTTGGCTATTTTTTGGTACTCGGAATCCATTCATAAAGATAAAAGAATTTCAGCGAAATTGCTTTTATGTAACAGCCCAAATTTAATGAATCCATACTTAATGTTCTCCAAGGTTGTATTCTAAATAATAAGTCAATTTTTGTTAATATTTGATATGTTCGAAGACTGAACAATAAGACATTGATACTTGTGGATTTGAAAAGTGGTAGTTTGATGAACCACTGAGGGCTATGAGTGATGTATGTTCTTCAGTACCTTTATGGAGGTGGCTATGAATGTGATGATTTAAGCTGCTTTGGCTTTAACCTGAAAGAGAGGATATGCAATTACTTTCTTGCCATCCAGCCTTTGCTGCAAAGCTCCAGCATTAGAGATGACATCTTCCCAAACCACCTTTCAGCTGTAACTGGCTGCTTGAACTGCTGCAGTAAGTAGGGGATCAGGAAAATGACCTTAATTTCTGAGGCATCAAGGAGAGATACCACAACATCCTCTGATACAGAAAAGAAAGTTGTCTCAGGGATGTAGCTGTCTGTGAATACCAAATTAATTTATTCTTAAATAACGTGTGAATTATAGTGACATGGAGACAGTAGGGTGAATGGAAAAAATATTTCAGAGGAGTATGAATCTTCTCTGCATAGAACAAGAGAAGGAAAATTAAATCGTAATTCAGTAATGCAGAAAGCACTCTCTTCATTTTCCCAGTAAATATGTCTCCTTTTGTATCCAGTTTAGGAGGTATAGAGAACCTGGAAGAACTTGTGCTGTTGAAAGGAGGCCCTCTACTTCGTGGCTCCTTTTCCTTCAAAAATATTCTAGTCAGTATCTGTTATTGGTTTTGATATACCAAAATTAAACCATGATGAATTCTACATTTATCTCTTAGTAAGAAAGCAAGAGTTCTGAGACTTTATTGTTGTTAAAGTTTACTAAAGAAAACTTTTTTTTAAAAATTATGTCCAGATTTTTAGTGTTCTTTTATACAGTTCTTATGTTAAAAAGAAATAAGAAGTATTGACAGACAGTCATGTTAATAATTTATTTATAGTGGGGTTTTTGTAAAGTATTTATTGAGCTATACTTCCCCCAAAACGATCAGGAATTTTCATTATTAATTATGCCTTGTAAACATGAAATAATATTACACATGTATATATTGATGTAGCTTTTTTAATATATACATGTTCATTAAGAATGCTTACATTTTATAGTGCAAATATGATCATATTCTTGCTCTAAACTGTTCAGAAGCAAAAAATGCTGATACTTGTTATATTTTCTAATCCTTGTATTACAGCTATTATTTTGTAATAGTGTTCTAATCATAAATAATTTTCAAATGTATCTGATTAGATTTTGAAAGTAATTCCACAGCAGATTTTGTTTGATTTTTTTCCTTAGTTTTTTTAATACCCACAGAAAAATATTAGTCTTTCTGTTGCCAGCAGGAATTCATATTGTGATTGTTACCAATTATGATGTCTTCTTAGGAGGGGGAAGCTGTAAAGCCCTTTTTAGCAAAGAAATCCAGCAAGATTTTTTTTTTTTTTTAACAAGTAAGCAAATTCCAGTGAAATAAAGCGAATTCCAAATTCCGTATCTCTTCAGTTTTACAGATAGGGTCTGCTTAGGATATAAGACAGAGGGTCTACAGCCATCTTGAGCTATGCATATGACAAAAAAATCCCTGTTGGCTTGTTTGTTTGTTTTTAACAACTGTATGTGATACATGCAGTAATTGCAAAATAACTTTTTCAGCCTTCTAGGCACCATATCTACTTCCTCCAAAGTCTTGTGAAATGCAACAGTCAATGGAAACTAGCAACAACAAAAATTTCACAAGAACTCAAAAAATTCACAAAATTCAAAAGAACCTATCATAGCAAGAAAGAACATGGCCAGTGCTTTGTCAAGCTTTGTTCCCTGTATGGATTTGTCCAGGCTAGAATTTCAAACTTCCTTCAGCTTGAGGTACCTGATAGGCAATTGGATAAAGTTAAAAGATAAAGCTTTAAATGACTCTCTCAGTATTACGCAAATGTTTGTTCTAGTGGTATTTTCTGTATTTTTTTTTCCCCAGGGTAGAAAAAAATTACTCTCTTTGGCAATAAATAAAATTTTAAAATTGAGACTGAAGCTACTGCTTCAGCTATTCAATATTTTGCATCTGTGAGCTTCCTGCTAAGTAAAACATTGCAATTGTTGTGACAGAAAGTTGTTTTGCTGATATTGGATCTTAGTATATTTTGTAAAGATTATTTCAACACTGATCAACACAGTTTTGCATATTCTGCAAGCTGGGTAAACTCAATTTCTGTTCCAAGTAGGCTGTCAAACCAGTGGTTATTACAACACAGCTGGCATGGGTTGATCTCAGTGGGATTCCACTTAGTCTGTCTTTCAAAATCACATTATTTTATTCAAGAAGAATATTCTTGGGACTAAAATGCATGCATAATGGTATGCAATGTTTGGAGATACAATTTTACATCACTAGCTGGGCTAAGAAATATTTCATCAGAGTAAATATGAATGAGTCAGCATTTCATAGAATCATAGAATGATTTGGGGTGAAAACCAGCTTAAAATTTTTCTTGTTCTAACCCCATTTATATAAGCAGGGATGCCACCCACTAGATCAGGTTGGCCAGAGCCCCACCCATACTGCCTTTGAATGCTTCCAGAGCAGGGGGCATCCACAGCCTCTCTGGGAAACCTGTTCCACTGCCTCACTATCCTCCGAATAAGTTATTTCTTCCACACGCCTTATCTAAATCTCTCTTCTTTTAGTTTAAAACTGAGATTATGTATTTTTTAAATATAGTCCAAAAGGTAAAATTCTCTGTAGTTCCCTCAGCTTGGCAGCAATGCAAAAGCTTATGTCAAATAGAGTTTTGGTTTGAACTTTGTTCAGAAAGCAAAATAAAAAGGAAAAGTGCTTGCTTGCTTTTTTTTTTTTTTTTTTAAATTCTGTGTTGGACTACATGAAGAAAGTAGAAAAATGGAGATGATGTTATATATTCTAAATAGCTCTAGGCCATTCAAACCAAATTGTTACATCAGATTATCCACTTATCATGTGAAAACCAGAACAAAATTCAGCTTTTCCTTTAATATAAGTCTAAAGAAGTACAAAGATATTATTAAATAGCAACATCTAAATGATTTTAGATTTCCTGAAAAATGTGGCACAGAACTTTTTGACTGTATTATTTTCAAGGTAGCCTGTAGATAGGGAAGTTAATCTTTTCAAGATCTTGTGCAGTGACTTCTGAGTACTTTTAGCTGAAATTAAATTATGCCTCTAAATATATTTTTTTTTTCCAAAATTCTAACAGGACTCAATATTGCCAGTATATGATGGATGAACAATTACAAATACCTTTGCTATGTGTTTTTCTTAAAATGCTGCTTTGAAAAAACCCCTTTCTAAAATGTGACATTTCTTCTCCATGGAAGCAAGATGCCATGAGTATGATGACCTTGAGAAGATATCTGCTTTAAATAATTATTAAGCAACACTTTTTTGTACTGTTAATGAGTTTTATGGCCTTCCCTTTAGATATTGAAGAACACTGATACTAGAGTGGAATGGAATGGAATGGAATGGGACAGAATAGAACTGAATTTCAGTTGGAAGAAACATAAAATAGGCCAATTCTCTGACCACACTAGGGCAGAAGAAAAATTAAAGAACTTTATTAAAACCATTATTTTAAACACTGACAAATTTGGGACATCAACCTCCTCTCTATGAAACCTGTTCAGTCAACACTGAATATACCCTGGTGAACCATTCCCAAGTGTCTTTTCCCTAGATACCAGGGAGAAGAGATTAGCACCTTCCTCTCCACTTCCCCTCTCCTGGAAGCTGTAGAGAGCAACGTAATCCTTCAGCCCTCTTTTCTCCAAACTAGACAAATCCAGAGTCCCCAGCTGCTCCTCATGGAACATTACTTCTAGCTCTTTCACCAGCTTTGTTGCCCTCTCTGGATTCATTCAAGGATCTGAACATCCTTCTTAAATTGTGGGGCTGCAGCAATGATGAATACAGCAGGGTAATTGTTATAGCAGAAAAGTTTTGTATCTTTCTAACTTTCAGACTTAAAAAAAACCCCCAAAAACAACTCTTTAGGGCTTACCACAATTATAGTTGATGGCTATTTAATCTTCTATACAAATTTCATCTATAATCTCTGTTGCCTGTGGTTAAAATAATTTTCCTTTATTTTCCCTATTCTTCGAATAACGTGGGGCAAACTGTTGTGAGTATGATAAATAAATAGAGCCTTTAATGCTCCTGCTATCTCAAAAGCTCACACAGGTTTCTTACCTGTGTGAGCACAATCTGAGCACAATATGGAAAGAAAAACATGACATTTGGAAAATTGACAATTTTAGTATAATATTAAGATGGTTTCATTTGAAATAATGTAGTCTGCTGTTCTTAGTCCACATTTAAAGGAAATTATGTTCCATAGTGCATATTTTCCTTGTAATATAGGCATCTCATTGGAATTTTTCACTTTTAGTAGATGACAGATTTCAACAGGAAACCTTTTCAGTAAACATACTTTAAAAAAGAAGAAAACTGTGTCTGCAGAAAACTCACCTAAAAAGACACTAAATTGGTAAAACCAGGGTTTTTAATTGTAGCATAGTCTGTAGTGTAAGGCACATACACTACTCCCTGAAGCCAAATGACATCATACAATGCTACAACTCCATCTGGCAAAAAAAAAAATCTTCCCCTGCCTCTTGCTCACTCGTTCCCAGTGGGATGGGGGGAGAATCTGAAAGGTAAAAGTGAAAAAAAAAATCATGAGTTGAGATGAAGACAGTTCAATAGATAAAATAAAAGCCATACAAGCAAGCAAAACAGAACAAGAAATTCATTTACCATTGGCAATCGTCAGGCAGAGGTTCAGCCCTCCCCAGGAGAGCTGAGCTCCTTCACACATTAACAGTGACTTGGGAAGACAAAACTCCTCAACTCTCAATGTCCTTCTTGGGGAGGTTATATTTACAGTTATATGAAGCAAAGGTTCTCAGGACTACACAGGCTAGAAAACAAACTTCCCCTGATTTACACTAAGGAAACACGGGGGCAGGAGGGTGGATATGTAAATATTTAATATTGTACCTTTGCAGTATTTGGCACATTAATTAGCAAGTTCTTTTCACACTGACATATATCTCTGTGAAACACTCAGACCATTCTCATCCAGGCAAACTTCCTATAGTTTCAACTGCCTATGTAGAACAAAATATGGGCTAATTTTAGCCCCCAAACATCTAGTACATGAAATAGAGGCATTTTTAGTTTGTAGTTTTCCTCCCTCATGTTCTCTTTTTGTGATTCATATGTCCTCTAATATTGAAAGCACCACAATAAACAAATATTATGCAGTTACTCTTTTCTCTACCAAAGCCACAGTTAGTGTAGTTCTCATTCCTCAAGGAACATGCAAAAAGAAGTGCATTACCAGCATTTTCCACAGAGCCTTTGGTAGCTGCAAATAAAAGAAAAAAACGATTTTTTTTCTCTCTCTCTATGAGGATGGTCAAACACTGGAACAGATTTCCTAGAAAGACTGTGCAGTCTCCATCATTTGATATATTCAAAATTCTATATGCTCTATATGGTCCTGCTTAAGCAGGGATTTGGACTAGATGATTACTTCCAACCCCAGACACTCTGTCATTCTGGGATTCTGTGAACACAGGTGTTCAGTTTATGGCCCTAGGATATATCAGATATGTGTGTGTTTAATTGTCTCCTGTGCACTACTCTTCATGTGCATTGATTTTTAATTTTTTTTAATATTTTCACCACAAGAGCAGTCTAAAGTTTTACAGATTTCTGTCTCTGTTTCTCTTACAGAATGAAAAGTATCATCTCTGTATTCATATTGATTACTATGAGAATGTCAGCTGTAATTTCATAAATTCTCATATTAAGGCTTCCTAATAAAACTTTTTTTGTATTAGCTGGACATGTCCTTTTTTAGGAATCACTGGTTGGTTTGTTTGTTTTCTTCTCTTTTCTTCAATTCATTCTCTAAAATAAAATCCAGAGGTGGTGATTTTGTGGTTTTTACTTTAGAAAATTAAATTTAGAAAGATGGCTTGTAACATTGACTGACTGCAGTCCACATTTTCTGAATGAAAAAAAAATCAATTAAAATGTTGATTCATTTTGTGATTGTTATTTAATTAAAAAAAAATCTCTCATGTTCAAAAAGCCGTTAACATCTCCTAGGCAAGATTCCAAAGAAGTATTTGGAACCACAGACGAGCTTTCTTACTGGAGAAACTGTTCAGATGGTCTTCAGACATCTAACTCAGTTGCTTAGACAGAGTTTTCTGCTGTCATTTTAAAAGTCCCATGGCCCATTATGAAATAGTTCATACCAGACCTATCTGGAATAGCATGTGGAGACCAAGTGAAATACCCTTGGGTGATTTTCATGACACTGCAAACCTATGTTTAAGGAAGTTCATTTTTTTTCCTTTGTCCTCAGGAAGCAGCTAGAACAGATAGAGTACCTGTAGAGAGTGATTCAGTCCACCCAAAGAAGTGTGTTAAGTGTTTGAAATAAATAAGATTAATGCTGTCATAAATACATTTCCCATGGAAATGTATATGATCCCAGGAAGAGTACACTATCATTTCCTACAGTATTATTTGCTTAAAAATGGAAGCTATATGGAGAATTGAAGGTCTGTATCATGGACAGATTCATAAAAATATGTATGTGCAACATACATATAATTTGTCATGTATGATTCACTGACTCTTTCACTTATGCTTCTTTTACAAGAGAAATAATTTCATCTCCACTTTTGGCCTTCTTTTCAATGGAAATCATCACAGCTATGAAGGGCTTAATTCAGTTACCTGTGAGAGTTCCTACAGTATTTAAGGCATCCATACAAGACTCATCTGTATTACAGAGTATCTGCAGGCAACCTATGCTCATCTGAACCAAGAAATCCATAAGACAGTAGATGTCTATGTGCTGAGAACTGAATCAATCCTAATTTTCTTATACTGATCTTTATATTTATAAAAAAATGCTTGGGATTTCTCTTTGTTTAAGAAAAAGAACCAAGACTGCAGTAATATACTTCTGATGTTTTTAATTAGCAATTTACATCCTAAAACAGTCCCAAGGTAAAAAAGAATTTCTGAAAAAGACAATGTCTTTTGTTGTTCCAAGCAGAATTCCATTGTAGTCACAGTTTTTACAAACTAATTTATTCTAATATCTATAGGGCAAAACAGCATAGTGGTGGAGAATGATTGTTCTCACTGAGACAATTGAAAGTTTCATAGCTTCCAGTGGTTTAAAGTGAGCATAACCATTCCAGAGAAGATGTACACTTTATTGGAAACAATGAGTATGACAAAACACCCCAAAAATAGGCAACATTGGAATTGATGGATTTATTTAAGACTTAAATAAATATTCAAGAAAAGAACTCGCCCTTGCTGCTTGCAAAACTTTGTAAGTGTATACTTTATCAATTTAAAAAGTCATTTGATCACTTAATACTAGTGATAGAATTTCCAAAGGTTGTCAAGGAAATGGAGAATATTCTATATATGTGACTATAATAATATGATAAAACCAGTCAATATAGTCAAGATCCACCAAATTTTGACCTTGATGTTAGGCAAGGTCAGTTCTAACCGTTAAATTCCAGGGTTTTTTTTCTGACTAATTTTCAATGATAATGTTTTAAACAAATATATTTCCAGAGATATATATGGCAATCAAACTACCTAAATCCCTCAAAACTCTGTCAGTTGTTAATTTCCTCTGGTGATCTACTATTAATGTAGAATGAAGACTGATGGTTTACAGATAATTCTTTTATCAAATTTACTCAATTAGAATTTTGGACACAGAGATGGAGCCACAAATAAAATTTAAAGCTAAAGCTAAAATTAATCAAGACATTGTGATACTTGCTAATGCATTTGTTGACTAGAAGTTAGAAAATTCATTACAAGAATTGAATTCACAGTGCTGAATTAAACTTTTAAAATTTTTGCATAGATTAGATGTGAGAATTAAATGGCACAGAAATAAAAATGAGCTTTGCAAGCCAATGGAAAATGCTGGAAGGAAATGTGTCTCAAAGTGTATCACTCTTTGGTTTCGGCACATCGCTTATGGCTGCACTTAGCGGTCTGTGCAAATAATGTATTTTCTGTAGGAAACATAATCCAAACATAAAGTCAATCATAGTCTGGGAGGTAGTATAAATCCTTTTTAATGGACTGCTCCAGCTTCGATCCCCATTGGGATCACAAGTTCTACCAGAAAGCCGTGGGGTCCTCCATGTGCTGCAGGAAGATATTTGCTCAGCTGTGATCCTCCATGGACTATTGAGAGACAAACTACACCACCATGGTCTTCTCCAAGGACTGGAAAGGAATCTGTTCCAGCACCTAGAACACCTGCTCTCCCTTTTTCTTCACTGTCTCTGGTTGAAACCGGCTCTATCCTACATTGAGAACAGCTTCTGGTGTCTTCTCACAGAAGCCACTTCTGCAGGAAAAATGTCAGCTGAGAGAAAACCTATCTTTGTGGCCAGACAGTAAACATGGATACCTGTAATGTAAACAAATTCCTTTGTTCCATTTCATATTTGGAGGTGAAGGGGTTCTGTTCTTTGGTTTGGTATTCTTTGTTTATCCTACAGTATCTCTAATACAAAGCAAAAATAAGAGAATTCAAGTTTCCATCAGATTAGATTCCTTCAGATCTGGGATCCAATATACATGTGTGTGTGTGTATATATGTCCTATATTAGAATTGATATTTATTCCTAAAGGCATTTTAGTCCTGTTTCAGTCATTATTGCTGTTTTCATTAGGGATATTTATTCATATAATTAAGAAAATTCAATAAAATAAAGGCATGTCTAGACGTAAAGCAGGAAACAATGCAATCATATAAGACAGTGTCTCATGACTTATCAGGAATATAAAATTTAATTAGATGAATAATTCAGTATTAAATTTACATATAAATTACACTTGTAAACAACCATAATAGCAATAACCATAATTAATTGCATCAATCATAAAATATGTGATTATATGTTGAAATAAAATAAAGACTACACCTTTAAAACACACCTGGATAATTTTACGTGGAAGAACAAACAAGAGAAATTGCTTTCAAAAATTTGGCAATGAAGAGAATGTGTATCTAACTCACATACAGCTAAATATTTCTTCTAGTGTCATAAAACCTGTTTGTAAAATATCAACCAAATAGATTGATTGTTCAAGTTTTGATCTACTGTTTGCATGTATATTGCTATACTGTAACATCCAAGAATTTAACCATCTATTTATACATATTTTATTTTGAAAATGAATTTTCTTAGGAGAGGGATTTTTAGTGTTCCTTTAAAAATGCAGGATGGCATTTTTGCATATGTCTTTTTTCCATTAAAAAAATACAACAAAGATGTTAGTTAGTATTCATAAATGCTTTTATATGCATATATCATTTGCATAAAATTATTAATTGCAACTTATAAAAATATTCTAAAGGGGAATCACTAGCTGCTTTGACAATCTCATTCTAATATGCATTTGATATATAATGGATTAGATCTAATCATTTCTTACAAGAAATGTTGCAAGATATCTCTTCTGCAGGCCAAAGATTGTTCCCTAGCCTTTTATTATTTAGCCACAGGAGATAGTGAAGATCATTTAACACATATTTGATCAACTTCAAATTTCCATTTTCGAATTTCCATCCTCAAGACTGCATCCTGTCTGCCTATCGGCATGAAATCTCAGAGAGTGAAATATCTATTTGTTTTTTCTTCTGTAAGGACAGATTAGTGTCAGTGAGGGAATTGTGATGTATTTGAGGAAATCTCAGGAAACAATCGAAGAGCTGGACAGCCAGGGCACAATGGCTGTACCTGCCTCGGGTTAAGATGCAACTTGCAATTCCAATCAGGCTTTCTGTAGTCAGTCACACTGCATGCTGCACAGGCATTACTGCAGAAACAAAACAAGGACAATACAAAGGCATTGACAAATTTAACTAAAACTTCCATCTTGATATCAAATCTTAAACAGATGAGCAAAACACATACTCACATAAGAATTCAATTTCACTTAAGCTTACAACTTCTGAAGAAGTTGTAGAGTTGAAGAAACTCAAATATAATTGGTATATAAAAAAGAACAAAATAAGCTTCCCCTTTACTGTGCCAAGAGCATCTGAATGACGAACTTAGTCATATGCTTTAGTTTCAGGTAGTCCTGTGAGGAGAAGAGATCTAGCCTCAGTGATCCTTTCCAAAATAAGATATTCCACAAATCCATTATTCTATTTCTTGACATTATACAATGAACTTGGAGCTCTTAAAACCGACTTGTAAAACTATTCTGAGGCTCTGGTCTGAAAAAATAGAATAATGCTCCCTGATAGAATAAACACTTGAACCATAATAGAGCATAATGAGAGAGGTAACACTCCCCACAGACTAGATGAAATAAAAAAAAAATACTTTACTGGTATATACCTTTGAGTTTTTTGAAGTTTGGGAGTTTTTCCATATTTGAATGATAGTGATTTCAAATACTTTTGCTACATAGGAATAGTTGTTTTATTTTCAAGTGGAGTCTTATCTAGGTTCATAGACAGTTGCATTTAATCCTCTTGGTGTAGCTGTCAAAGTTCCAGTTATTTTCAGTGGAGTTGGTGGACTTCACTAACAGCCATGAAGATGGCCTGGTTAGAAAAGCAAATCTACTGAGTTGAATAAAATGTCTGCTGAACAGTACTGATTGGAATTGCCTGCCAACCTGGGAGCTTTAGGCTTGGGAACTGGGGTTGAGAACCAGAAACATCTTTGAAAGTCTTAGCTGGCAACTTTGAAGTACAGCTGGGTACTTAGAAGTCTTATGGTACCCTTGGTAAGTGCAAAAGTGAAGAAACTGCAATGGCAATTTATGATCTCTACCCAGTGAGGGAAGCCAAGAATTCCTACCTAGATAAAAACTGAGATGTAGGAACACCAGGCATTCTGGTTTTCCATCGGATTCTCTGAGGAAGACCAGGCTCACCATTACTGGACCCTTTTTCTACAGGACCATCTCTATTCCAACAAAACAACATCTGCCCCTCCAGGAAGGCTTACTCTGGACTGCTTCCAACAGGGTGTCAGGTTGTATTTCTGTCTCTGTTTTTTGGGGGGTTTTTTGTTTGTTTGTTTTGTTTGTTTGTTTTTCGTACTACTACATTTGTAGCAAAATTATATCTAGTATTAGAAATAGTATTTCTAGTATCTACTATTTCTAGAACTGATATTCCTACTCCCAAATCTTTTGCCTGAAAAGCCTTTAATTGCAAAATTATATTTTGGAAGGGGGGGATGATTTATGTTCTCCATTCCAAGGGAAACACCAGCTTACCCTGGCAGATACCTGTCTTCCCAAACCAAGACACTTTCTTATGAAAACATAGCACTAGAAAAAAGAAAAAAAAGTTGTTTCTAATTTTGCAAGTATTGAAGTATTAGCCTAAACTGGCCAAAAAGTATTTTTTGAAATGACACGTGACTGCTAAGATCACAGATTTAATGAAGAATCTAATGTTTAGAACATTCATATGCAATTTAAGAAAACCTGATTCAATTTGTCAAGATGCTTCAGGAAACTTAAAACTGTGTTTGCTAGAGGATTTTCTTAAATACCAAGTTGTGGTGTGTCTGAGAAAGATAAAATAATTTTATGAGCTTATTCATTGACTGTTTTAAGACATCTTTTGATACATGGAAGAACGGATTTGAAGTTTAACTCTCTGTTTTCAGGTGATCTTTCAGTCTAAATTGCAGGCTTTTGCTGACATCTTTGTTATCTTCATCAACATTCAACACTTTATTGCTTGGAAATTCTGTGCAAAGTTCAGGAACCAAAAAAGTAGACATTAAAACTTTTTAAATCTCCATCAGCTTCTAGGAAGCTTTCAGGCATTTCGATCATATTGTTCAGAAAAAGGGTTAATTCAGTGTCAGAGTGCTTAATTGATATTGCTTTCCATTAAAGAAAGTCCTGATTTTGAGGGGGCATGCAGTCTTAGTCCTTCATTTCATCAGCATTGTTAATAATGCCTAACAGAAACTGTAACATTCCACTCAGTGTAAAACACTGTAACTTGGGGTTCTTTAGCAGGTAGGACAAGAAATACATCCATATTGGAATTAATTAATTACTGAGTTTATTAGAAAAAGCTCCATGTTATTAAAAAAAAAAATCACCTAGCCCTCATTTGTTTATATGACAACACTTATTCCTTTATTAATCATCTTTTTTTTTTTTTTTTTAATGGAAAGATTAAAGAAGACAGTACAACTCTCCAAGTCCCCACTAACCTCCCATCTGTTAGAACTCTGAAGAGAAAGGTAAATTGACTACTGGGGTATATGTGGCTCATGAGCCTGCAGAGAAATTAGCTGTGGAAAAGAGCACAACATTTTAATGAGATGAAAGGCTTGAAAGTATGAATATTTTGTCGGAACCCAGGGCATCTCTTTGGCTGCCCTGGAAGCTCAGGAGACCCTGACCAGACAATCTGGGAACTGAACAAGAAGGATT
>VWYP01029825.1:43409-54358 GCA_013400435.1 Pycnonotus jocosus
GACCTTGGAGAAACTGAAGTCTGAAGCCTCTGTCTCTTTCATGCGTCTGCCCTGAAATAGCCAGGAGGGCAAAAAAGATTCTAAACCACCAGAATATGGGAATTGATTAAATTCCACAATATTTTCTTTCTTCTGTTTTCAGAGCATTAATCCTCATCATAATTTGGACAAAGGTTTTACACAATCCTGATGTGAGCATCCTTTCCACTCTAGACACAAAGATAATAATGTGTTTTATTATTATTAGATATAATTTTTATCTTGAGCTCTGTGATACTTTGAATGTCTAAAAATCATTCATACATGTCCGGGTCAATTCATATTTTACAAGTGAAAAGACTGAGATGAGGCTGATTTGGTCCCCAAAATTGTGCCAAATGCATGTTAGGAACTAAAATCAGTATCAGTATGCCTAGCCTTCCTTGCATGGATGTAGTACCATTATTTGGAATTCAAAAAATTGGTACTCTAATTGTTCAGATCCAAGACCTGAAGAAATGCATGGCAGCCTGCATGTAAGGGAAAAATAAACTGCTCCCTGAGACCTTAGTGGCAGCCTGTGTCTGTTGTAGGCATGTGTATCAGTGAGACTTGTTCAGTGAATGCAAAATTACTTATCAATAAGAACTTCAGTATTTAATTAAGGTGTTTGTAAAACTTTCTTGAAAAAATTCTGACTCATCTGGACAGTGAAAATGTTTTGCATGATAATTTTAAACAGTTAAGATTCTCTTGTTTTACTTCAGTAAGAGATGTAGCTTTTTTCCCCTGTATCTTAATCATTAGAAGTGTCTGATTTTAATTATCTTTTCTTTTTCAAGGAAACTGCTCCTCGTATAATAGTTGCAAGTTACAATTAATGAATATTTACCTCATCTACATGTTGTGTACTTTATGGGACAACATTTTAGCATGTGGTCCATCAACAATACTGAGAACTGTTTGGAAAAGTTTGCATCAGTTTGAAAGACAACACATACAGTATTTTTTTAAAGTAAATTTCAAAATCTTTAGTGCTTATGATCATTCTTCTGTGAAAAAGTTGTAGGATAAGAAAGATTACGTAAAACTGCAATGGAGAAAGTTCTAACCAGATGATTTATGCATTATATATCTTTCATTTGATTCTTTTCTTGATAATAGGAGACTTGATTTAGTAGCTGTGACATTTTCATCATAAAACTGAAACTGAAACCTAATTTAAAGGCAGCATTTCTAATTTAAAATATATTTTGTTCTTAAAACTTTATAGATTTACACTTGTGTTATGCAGTGTTTCATAGGAATTTTTCATCCATGCCTCAGAGAGCTTGCTCTGTCCATTAGAATGACACAGACAAGGAGGAAAGGGAAACAGATGGAAGCCTAGAGAAATAAAGATGATGAAATGTTACACTACTTCGGCAGAAGAATGTACTGATGCCCTTCTCTGGGGAATGATGTGTCAGAAAATGAGGAAGCAATAACAGAGCTAGTTTTTAAGAAGGACACTACAGTGCAATCAAATAATTCCATTTGAAGGAGAGAGGGGACAAAACATACAGAGCTTGAATGCAGCAGCAGCAGCAGCAGCAGAAGACAAATAGACTAAAAGTGTGTGGGGAGTATTCAAGACAGAAAGAGAACTGAGGTGAAAAATCAGATACCAGGAAGGAATTAGGAATTACTCATTCCACTGAGAAAACTGAAGATGGAATTAAGAAAGAAAAGTGACAGTGAAAAATACTCAGGGTAAGGATGTGGAGAGAAAGGGCCTTATCACAGGTATTAGAAGAGTGCTGTGTCTGTGGATATTGCTATCTTTCATATAGGGGAAGGCAAAAATTGTCTCATGGGGCTATAGGAGAAAGAGGCAGATTTTGAAAAGCAGTGTAAGAGTATCAAATGGTGAGTAAAAGTCTGATGCTCAATAAAAAGTAGAATATGTGGATTTTAAAATTGTGACAAAGTTGATTCTGTAGTTTTGATTTGGGGAACTGAAGAAAAAATCTGTTCAACATAAATGAACAAAAATTTAATGTGACAGCTCAGGGACGTTTTATGAAAGTATCTTATTATTTTCTTAACCTTGTGACCCCAGTGCCAAATTCTTCAGAACATTCATTTGTGATTTTTAACCCTTACTGATTCAGATAGTTTCTGTTTATACAAAAGAAATTTTCCCATTTATCTTTTCATATCAGGACCAAATTCAGCTAAGGAAAAATTACAGAACCACTCTTATTACTTGCTTCCACAGTTATCAATCAGTTTGGCATTTGCATGTCAAACTGGCATTCAGCTTGACAGTTCACACCAGCCAGATACTAGTCCTGTCTGACTAGTGGACAGAAGTACTGACACCTGGAGGAGGTGGATCTGTCTATAGCTGGTGACACTGCCAGCTGTACGTTAAGCAACATCTGCCACCTCATGTCTGTCTGCATCTTACTGATGTAGTTAATCAAATTCAGGGTAAATATGAAGTCCATCAGAAGGAGCCAGTACTTTGCAGTTTAGGAAGAAGATTGACCTCACCTGGATCCCAAAGTATACTTGCAAATACCTGCAAAAATTTTAAAAAAAAAAAAAACAACAAAAAACAAACAAAAAAACCAAAACAAAACAAAAAACAAACCCAAAACCCCCCAACAAACAAACAAACAACCACCACCACCACCAACAAAAAAAAACCCCAACCCACAAACAAACAAACAAAACCTTTTGAAAAAAAAAAAAAAGTGCACATTTCTGAGCATCAGGGAAGAAAGAAGCCTGATTGTCTTGGTTTGTGGGCTCTGTGCTGAGGCAATTAGAGCCTTCCAGAAGAAATATATCTCCTCAGTGAGCACTGAGCAGAAGGCAGGTTAGGACAGGTAGAGAGACAGTTGAAAAGGAGAGTGGCACAAGACAGAGCAGACATGAGCAAAACTGAGAGAATTCTGAGAAAAGCAGAGAGGGAAACAAAGCCAAGACTCAGAGATGACAGGGATTTTAAAGTAACTTGGAGGAAACCAGTAAAATAAGAGCATCTTTATCACATTACTTTTCTTAAAAAAGGTTAATGTCAGCCCTCTGAGGAAAAAAAACCCACATAGGTAAGAAACTTCATTTGTATGTCACCATAATAAGATTTTTTTTCCTTCTATTGCTTCTTTTTTCCTGCTTTTTCCTTTTTCATTTCTTTTTTTCACCTCTTTCTTTTTCTCTAGGACATTAAATCTTTAGTCTACAGAGTCAAATACTTGACTTTTGGTGCTGTATTCAAATAGTCACTCTTATACGTGGATAGTAAAGAGATCCCAGAAAAAGACATATATTAGCTATATATTGCTTGAAAGATTATTTGCAAGCCATAATTGCTATTTGGAAGGGTGGAAGGTTGAGTCATATCTACTTTTTCATTAACTGTTCATTACAGGTCACTGGTAACAGAGTTACCTGACTAGGTTTGTCTCTGATTTGACTACAATATCTACTATATATCTCTATGCTAAGGGACTCTTTGTTCAGTTCTGCCTCAACAAAAACTGTACTGTTTTAAAGAAAGTAGATTCTCATTTCAATAGTGACTCCTGCAACAATAGAACTGACATGCCTTTCCAGTTGAGTGACAATTCAGCTGATCAATCCAGAAAAAGAAAATGATTTTAAGAAACTAGTGATGAAAGCAGCAAAGGAGGAGATTTTCTTTTTAACATTACCAGTTTGAATAACCAACCATGCAAAATCAGAGACAGTTGTTTAAATGATGTTGATCGTAACTTGCTTTCAAGAAGAAGGGGGAATGAATTCAGAGTAAATGCCTTTCTCTTTTAACTTACTAACCATTTTCTTTAGGCCAAGTCCATGTCTCATCTTGTTACCTGTTGAAAAGTTAAATTGCATGGAATTTAATTGCATGCCTAAATAGAAAAGCAATTGTCAGTGCCTACCACGAAAATCTCATCCTTTTGAGAAGGTAGTACTAAGAATCACTATAAGACAGAGATATATCAGAAAGAAAAATAGATATGATTTAGCTATATATTTCTTTTATTTACAAGTTCATTCCTAGTTTATGCCCTTACAAAGCAGTGTTTTGAAGTGGCATTAACAGCATAGCTCGAGAAGATATTTTTTAAAATGACTTAAAACTACATGTAAGTTACAGACCATTTTCCTTGAGAACTCTTGTGATAAATGTATTGCAACCAAGTGGAAAACATATTCCTTTTCCTGCTGTGATTGCACATTTGTACTCTTGAGTGCAGGCACACGTATTTGCAATTTCTTCCTGGCAGCTTGATTAACCTTGAAAAGTTACAAAATTTAAAAAAAAAAAAAAAAAAAAAGGAAAAGACCTTTCATAGTTAACTTTCCAAATATACTTGAGAAAAACTACAAACATAATAGTTTATAAAGAATGCCAGTAGTTTCACTGGATTCCTATATTCTTCCTGTTACAAAAAGTATAATGTTTCATTTTACAAAATCAGTAATGTCAAAATGAGAGAGTTAGAGGTCCAAAGAAATATACAGAATTTGTACTTTGGTCCTTTTATTTGGTGTAGGGGTAAAGGTGATTGTGGAAAGGGCTGTGTGGGGTGTTTAGGGACTTCTGTAAGGAGACACTGGGGCTTTTCTGTTCCAGCCAAGGGGAATGGAGCCACTGTAGGGCATGGCTCACCTTCTCACTTAAGATGGTGACACTTCAGGGAAAAGTGTGTTTATGAAAAAGCAAAGTTCTGCCTGAGAGAGAGAAAGAAGAGAAGAAATTGTGGGAAACAACCTTCCAAGCACTAAGGTGAGATGAAGAGGAGCAGGTGGAGGTACTCCAGGCAATGGAACAGAAAATCTTCTGCAGCCTATAGAGGAAACCAGGTTGGAACACATAGATACTTCCTGAAGAAACTACAGCCATGGAGGCCCCTTCTGTGTGGGGCAAAGTATTAGAGGGAGGAGTTTCAGAAAGGAACTGTTACAGATTGATCACAACTCCCCACTTCCCCTGCCTTGTACCCCTCAGCAGGGTGGGGGAGCAGGTAGAGCAGTCAGGAATGAAGAAGAAGAAGAAGAGTGGAGTCTAGGAAGAAGAGGTGATGTGAGGGAAGGTGTTTTAATATGTTTCTTAATACCCAAATCTACTTTAACTGGTTGAGGGGAAAAAAAAAAAATCCCAAACTATTTATTTCGCTTGTGATGATAATTGGCAAGTGATCTCACATGAAACTTTTCATCTTGTTTTACTATCCTTTTGAGGAGTAGAATGAGAAGAATTAGGAAGAAGTTTTTCACTGAGGGAGTGATTAAATACTGTAATAGTCTGCCCAGGGAGGTGGTGGAGTCACCATCCCTGGATGTGTTTAAAAAAAGACTGGATGTGGCACTTGGTGCCATGGTCTAGTTGAGGTGTTAGGGCTGGGTTGGACTCGATGATCTTGAAGGTCTCTTCCAACCTACACATTCTGTGATTCTGTGATTCTGTGATTCTGAGAGGGTGTAGAGGGCATCTGTGTTTATATCTGGCGGGTGGCCCGGTTCAGCCAACCATTGCCATGAATCAAGGCATCCTCTGTACTGGTGCATACTATTTATCTGGAGAAAAATAGATTCAATACAAGTTTTATTTAATGTTGATCTTAGCATTTGTTCTTATCATGCTTAAATGAGGCGCAATAATAGAATGCATAGATAGAACAATAAATTATATCACTAAACACTTAAACCAGTAATTGAATAATTTAATATCTTAAATGTCTATATGTCCAGGGATTTTTATTTTGATAGTGCTTAAGTGGTAAATATTGTAGTGCCAGGATTAAAAAGAGCTTTATCAAAGCACACCATAATCTAAATATAAAAGGAAGATGATTGGGAAAGATTAAACAATATTAAAAAGCCAAGATATTGTTGTGAAGTGATCAAATCAATGGAAATAATAATAATTATGCTCCTTCTGCAGTCAAATGGTTGATTAGCTTAATTAAATTAATGTATACAAAATGGCAAAGACTAAGTAGATTCCTATAAAATTGGATAAAAATAAGTATTTTAATTTAATCAAAATTATTTGGAAAAATATGAAAAATATCAATGTTCAGAGCAGAGGACAAACACTTAAGATATTAATTCTGACTTCTATTAGAAAGGAAAAAAAGATAAAAGATTATATAAAATATACTTTTTCATATAATAATAATATATGAAATATTAATTATATTATATTCTTTTCAAATAATATTTNNNNAAATAGGATTTCACTATAATTGCCTGCAAAGACCAACCAAAACTAGTCCCTAAATGATGCAACTATGCCTCTCTTTTTCTTCCCCCACCCCAGACTAACCTGTGTGAATAAATTTATTTTTGGTTTACACAGAAATTGAACTATATTATTGAATTTTTCCTGTTCAGCTTTCTCTGTTGGAAAACAATGATACTGCACCTAAACAAAACTCAGTCTTCTGTGTCCTATCTAATCCAACTGATTTTAAGAGAAAATATTCAGAAAAGTGCTGTGTTACTCCCTTCAGGGTTATGGGATTAGTTGTTAGAGAAACATCTACAATTTTCATTTGCCTCAGCACAATAGACGGAATTACTTCAGCTCACCTCCTACTTCACAAGGCTATGGATGATAGATTGTTGTCTGCAGTTAATGGTGGTGTTATCACCTAACAAGCCCATGTAACAGATGTTCCCTGTGTTTTTTAACAATTAAATAGTAGTCCGGGTATTTATGGACTGAATTTATTCTGTGAACCATTAGCTCAATGTTACCCAAGGCACACTTGAAGGAAGTAATTGTGATGCACTGTAATTATATAAATAGAGATACTTGAAGGTATTTAAGCACTTTACTGCTGTTATCTTCTAATTTCAATGAAATTAGCAATAATTAAAGAATTGGATGTCAAGTTTTTTGTATTGAAATTTGATTAGTAACACTAAAAAAAATAGAGAAAAAAAATAAAAAGTCAATCATGAATGTTATAACAAATAAATATGTCCATTAGAAAATCAACAACGAAAACTAAATTCCAATATTTCACTAGTTGCAAACTTTGTTGGGTTCACATTGAGATCTGTGGCATGAGCTAAGAAAAAGTTTTATCCCAAGCCAAACTTTGAAACTTGTGAAATATTGGGGCAATATATTTTAATATATGTTTGTCCTGCCTGTAGTTTTTGACACTTAGTTGAGACATCCAAAGAGAAAACCTTAGAACTGTAGAATGATTTAGGTTGGAGAGGAACTTACAGATCATCTGCTTACAACATGCCTGCTGTGGGCAGGAACATTTTCCAAGAGATCAGGTTGTTAATGCTCCCTCCAACCTGGCCTTCAACACTTCCAGAGATGGGACAACTTCTCTCTGCAACCTGTTCCAGTGCCTCCTCACCATTTCTGTAAAAAATTTTCTCCTTATAGCCTCTAATCTAACTCTTTCTTCTTTCAGTGTCAAGCCATTAACTTTTGTTTTGTTATTACAGGCCCTGGTAGAAGCCTCTATTAGAAGCCTCTATTGCTCTCAGGCTTCACCAAGACCTCCCCAAAACCTTTTCCTCTCCAAGCTAAGGAACCTCAACTCTCTCAGCCTGTTTTCACAAGAGAAATATTCCAGACCTCTGACCATTTCTGTGCCCTCCCCTAGGTCTACTCCAAGAGGTCCTTGTTCTTCTTGGGCTGGAGTTGCCTGAGCTGCATGTAGTGCTGCAGGTCACCAGAGGAGAGAGGAAGATTCCAGGCTCTGTGTGGATATAGACCCTTCTGCAAGCCAAGTCCTTGACAGTATAGCTTCTGTAAGAGACAAAGAATGATTTAAAAACTTCACTTCTTTAAGTTCCTGATGATAATACAGAGATGTTGCAGTCCCTGAATGCCATGGCCAATTGCTGTTTTTTTATTTCTCAGGCAACAGAAATTTTCTTGAAGGCCAAGGAATGATCATCTGTAGGTTATCCTAGCTGTTGGTGTCACACTATTAATGTGACAGCAACTGACTAAGATTTCATTTTTCTAATTCTGCTGTGCATCTACTGCTTACACAAAGCTATTGCTATACAGAAAATTGACTTCAAACTTAATTTTCTTAGGTCATTTAAATGCAAGACTGCATTACTGTCATGTCCTTTATCATTTTTTGAAAAGCATGACTTTCAAGCATCTGAATTTTTAAGCTTTGACATCAGAATTTGGATGAAATATGCCTACTTTCACACTAAGAGTTTTCACAAAGCTTCATTCTCCGTAAGAAATTAATTTATGACTGTTTGTTGCATTGTGTCTTTTCTGCTGTTTTCTTAGTGTGGTGCCTTTTCTGAGCTCTTTCTGAACACACTGTGCTTCCCAGCATGAAATACAGATTCTACATATGTGACCTTGGAGCATGGATTCTCCTGCAGCCATTGGAGAATGCAGTAGCTGGACACTGCAGTACTCTAACTGATACTCATCACAGAGGACGTCTTTTATTTGTCATTTGCTGCTCCTTTTCAAATTAAAAAACAAAGGGTGTGCAGAAATTCTAAATGGCTATATAATCAGAGAGATGCAGTAAGAACAAATGGAATATTCTGTTCATCTAATTAAACTTTCCATTCTTTGGCCTCTGAAATGCTCCCCGTAGCTTTCTTACTGATTCATTTGGAACAAATTATGCCCTAGATAAATGGAACACTGATAGCATGGAACTGTAACATATGACAAACAAAGTAGAACCTTCCATCCATTAGTTCAGAAGTCTTTGAAGTAGGAAATAATGAACCATTGCACTGGGGTCTTCATATGCCTGCAAGTGAATAATATTCCCCATTGTAGGTAGATATGCTTGTATTGAACTAATCATCCTTCATTATTTCATCAGTAATAACAAATATCTACTGATTAGTAGAAAGATGTATTTGTGAATTTCATTGTCAAATGAGAAGTAAAATCAAGTTCTATGAAAGAGGATAAAAGCTAAAAATCAACATATTTCTTCACCTGCCAGAAGTTCATGTGAAAGTAAAGGAATCTACATAAAGGGAGAGAAGTTAAAGACGCATCAAATACTAATCCTTAGCCACTGCTTCTTCTGTATTTCTTCCAGTAATCTAAACACCAGTTCAAGAAGCATTTGGGCAATGCTCTCAGGCACATGGTCTGAATCTTGGAGGGTCTGGTGCAGGGCCAAGATGTGGTTTAACGATCTTTCCTGATGGGTCCCTTCCAACACAGCATATTCTATGAATCTATGATTCTATAAATCCCATAGCACTGAATAGAGCTTTATTAGTAGTTTTAACCTTGTTACATGACAAGATATAAATAATTTAGTACATCACTTTCTGAATACATAAAAATATCATCAATGAACTGCACTATTTTTGCATTATGCATTACTGCTAAGGAATAAACGATTTACTGTGAAAGAAAATATGTCCACAAGGCGTATTTCTGGATATTTTAGGTAAGGCCAGCTATTAGCACCTGTGTTGATCAACTAATTGCAGAAAGACAATCTTTTATGCAAAAAATCCCCAAAGTTAATGTGACTAAAACCCTACATTTTATTCATGACTTCATGTCAAACTTCATTAAAAAAATCCAGGAATCCAGATGTGCCAATTACAACAATACAGTCAGCTAACTGATAATGGAAAGGTGAAATATAGATTTACCTTACATTTTTTTCTGAATAAAACAGAAAGCACTAACTTTATACTCCAATATAGTTCTTTCTATTACAAAAATCTTATCTGTCTTCTATTAAATATGTATCCAGAAAACAATTTTTTTCCTTGATTGTGCTGTTACTAGCTCTGGAACAAGTCTGAATACAAGGAACAGAATGATTTGCAGCTGCTAACATGAATTTATTAATCCCTCTTTTCACTTTCTATTTCAGTCATAGTTTTGCTGCTGCCAGCACTTTCCCTGATGTGATGCTTAGCAGTGACAATACCAATTGGCACATATGCAGATATAAATGTGTGCTTGAGAGACAGGCAGGAATTGAATAGAGCAAGTAGTGGCATTTGGTAGAGCCAGGGTTATTGAGATCTGTTTGCAAGTGGAAAAGCTTAAAGACTAAAATCTTGCAAAAAATATCAGGTAACATTACTTTATTAATTTCAGGTAGAAAACTAATTTTCCTCTATATTTGCCTTAACTCTGTTGAGCTTTCTTATTGTTGTTTTATATTTATCAAATCCCCTGAGTATGAAGGATTTTTTCTTTTCTTTTAAAAAACTGCCTATTCAAAAGGTCACAAAAAAACCATTCACAGCCATCATTCATTAGCTGATATTCAGACATTTTTCACCACACTTTCTACCTTTTTTTAAGCAAGAGAGTAGTAAAACTATATTTCTTTTCTGAAGTCTGTGTACACATGCTGTCTTTCAAATGCAATATGTCTGACTACCCTATATATCATCTAATGGTATCTAGATTTTACCATATCAGATGTTCTTGTGTAAGTCTTCACATTGCAGTGGAGCTGTGAGAGAGATCAAGAGAGTAAAGAAAGAAGTAGCCTGGGTAGTCTAAGGGTTATAGATAAAGGATTCCTACAGAAGTTCTATGGACAATCCATATTAGGACACTGCCCTGGGATTTAGATGGGTCTGGAAATTGCTAATTTATTCAGTGTATTAGTCTAAATGAATGAAGTAATTAAAATGGATTTTTAAAAACTGCAAAAATCAAAGAAAAGAGAAACTATTTAAAACAGGAAGAAGAATGAGTATGTGCAATAGTAGTATGAAAAATTAGTAGATATATTAAAAAAACAGCTTGAGGAGATAAGAAAAATTTCAATTTTTTTTCTCATATAACTATATATTTAAAAGAAAGTTACATAAATCTAAGAAAGCATCCTGTGACAAATTCTCTTATTTGTAATTAAATGAAATAACATTTCATGTTATATGGCAATAGTTATAATACCCATGCTATAAAGTAATAGTTCATAGGTTCTAAAATATATCTCATAAACCTTCTA
>VWYP01029826.1:9474-28264 GCA_013400435.1 Pycnonotus jocosus
TAGGAATAATCTGAGGCTGAGCACTCGAGGAACCCTGCCTTGTCATGATCCTGCACTGTCAGAGTGTGGAGAGTTTGAATGTGTGCAGTCCGTCAGTCATGGGGGAGATGTGGCAATTATGAACACTAGCTAGTGATAGGAAAACGTGGGATTTTTCTTCTATTATAAGATTCAGACAGATTTAGGAAATTCAGAAATGGAATTTCCCCACTATAAAAAAAATCACTATAAGCCTTTTGCTTTGAAGAACAAGATTTTAGGAATATACAGAATTAACAGGCCAGAAGCTGGCGCAGTAATGAACAAGAAATGAATATTTTTTATAATTTTTAACCTTTCAAATTGCCAAAACTTTCAAAGAGGCAAATTTATGAAAATTAGATTTATGAATTTATAACTGCTAGTGCATACCAGATAATTACAGGATTTTTTTTTCCTGAAATTCCATTCAGGAAAGGGAACAAAATCTTGGGATTTCAATGAGCATTGATTGGGCAAGCTTCATCCATTTCCCTGCATTTCTCATCATCTCATTCACTTCTATTATTTTCATTTTGTTTCAGATTTTTTCCTTTCTTCTCTTTAACATTTCATTTCGTCATTTTCTTCTCCTCTCTCTTTGTTTATCTTTCTTCCTTAATTTTAGGGTTTTAATGAGGAAAATTTGGGGCACATTTCTTAATTTTTCCTTGTCCTTCATTCCATTGCAGTCTGTTAGATGACTATCACTAAATTTCCAAATTTTCTGAATTTTTTCAATCACATTTTGTTTGGTTACATCTCTTTTCCAGAGCATTTGTTAGATTCTGTTCTCTGATATCAAGATTTCATTCCCTTCCTGAAAGGAAGACTATCCTTTCAGGAAAGTGAACAAAATCTTGTGATTTCCCTGAAGATTTACTGGGCAAGCTTTGGTCCCTTTCTCTGCACTTCTGGGCATCCCATTCACTTTTCTGGTTTTCACTCAGTTTGGAAATTTTTCCTCTTTGTAGTTTAAGATTTCATGTCTGTAGTTTCTTCTCCTCTCTCTTTATTGACATTTCTTCCCTGATTTCAGCATTTGGATTGGAGTAATTTGGGCCAGTTTTAGTCATTTTAGTCCTTTTCACTGGCCCTCATTTCATCTCAGTCCATTTGGTTCTCATCACTCCATTTCCTACTTTTCTTGGTTTTTGCAATTGCAGTGTTTTTCATCCTGTCTCCTTTCCAGAGCCTTTGTTAGACTAGGTTTTCTGATTTCAAGATGTCATTCCCTTTCCTGAAAGGAAAGATTTTCAGGAATGAAATCTTGCAATTTCAATGAGCATTAATTGGGCAAGCTTCCGTCCACTTCCCTGCACTTCTTGTCATCCGCTTCACTTTTTTGGTTTTCACTTGGTTTCAGAGTTTTAATTTTTTAGTTTTAAGATTTCATTTCTTCAGTTTCTTCTTCTCTCTCTTTGTTTATCTTTCTTCCCTGATTTTTGGATTTTAATGCGGAAAACTTTTGGCAAGTTTCTTAATTTTCCCTCTCCCCTCACTCCATTGTAGTCTGTTAGATTACTGTCAGTCCATTTCCAAATTTTCTGATTGTTTTCAGTCGCATTTTATTTTGTCATATGTCTTTTCCAGAGCATATGCTAGACTTTGTTCTCTAATTTCAAGACATATTTTCATTCAGATTTTTCCTTTCTTCTTTTTATCATTTAATTTCTTCCGTTTCTTCTCCTCTTTCCTCGTTTTCCTTTCTTCCTTATTTCAGGATTTTAATTAGAATAATTTGGTCATGTTCTAGTCTTTTTCTATTCCCCTCATTATATCTCAGGCCATTTGGTTGCAGTGGCTTCCTTTTCAAATTTTCTGATTTTTTTTAATTACACTTCTTTTTATAATATCTGCTTTCCAGAGCATTTTTTAGACTTTGTTCTCTGATTTCAAGTTTTCATTCCCTTTGCTGTATGGGCTTACGACCTTATTTTCACCATCTTTCATAAAGACACATATTTTGTGGTTGATGTAACACCTGGAAATGGTGGGCACCTTTAGAGAATAGTCCATCTAATCCTGAAATATATATTCCAAACTTTTGGGACAGTCACATCATCCTTATACAGTTATAACAGTGCAGACAAGTCCCAGCTAAGGAAATTGCACAGATACAAAATGTCCCTTTAAATTTGAATTCAAAATAAAGAGCTGTGACACACTAAAATTTTCATCAATCACAATTTTTTTGCTATTGAATTGGGGTTTTTTTGCTATTGTTGTTTCCTCTTTCTAAGGATTGATGTTAGATACTGACCAAAGACTGAAACAAACTCTCTTTTCTTTTTTTAACCTTAGCTTTGTTCATCAAGCACGACAGGAGCAAGACCCCACCATGAATATTTGTTCAATTCAAATCCTGTATTTTCACACCCCAAGCCTAAGGAGCCCACATTCAGCTGCAGAACCAAATAGTTGTCTCTCAGTTCTAGCACAAAACTGAGAACAAGAAACAGGTTTTTACTTGAAATGGATTGAGAAAGCTACAAGAGTTTGGGTTTTTTTCACATTATTACTATAAAACTTAGGTGTATATGTACTATATACGTATATATATTCAATTACAGGTGGGTTGAAACTACTCTTTGACCAGTCTGGGTTATTTTCAACCTTCAATTGCAGTCCTGTAAGTAAAATTTAAGCACAAATTAAATGAATTCTGTCAGGAGTGGTGAACCTGGTGTGTCCAAGCGTGGGCGGGTTATGAGCTGTCCAAACCAGATTTGTCAATGGAAAGCAAAGAGAAAGGAGGGGAAAAGGGAAAGTGCCATGTGTAAGAACCAGTCTCTCAAGGGCTACCAGCATTGTTGGCATTTGCAGTGAAACTCCCTGCTGTGTTCTGGAACATTTCTAACTGAGTGGTGACAGAATTTGACATCTGTGCCTATTTATTATCTGCAATTTCTTTGTGTTTAACTTCAGTCTTTGTAGCAAGGTGGCATTTTGGAACCAGTGTTTCCATTAAATCAAGCAGCACCTTATTTCTGAAGTAGCCATATCTATTTTAATAGAGATATTTAATGGCACAGCACCCTCCTCAGTAAAAATGACAGTGACAGAGTAAAATCTTCTTTCTGCACTATATAACTTAGAAAAAGAAGACAAGAATCAGCCATAAAAGCAGGATTCATAGGGAGCTTTATCTAGTTTATCACCAAAGATGGTGGCAGGAGTGAGCCATCATAAGTTTCTAAAGAATATTTTAAAACTAGAATAAAATAGCAGTTATTGAGAAAAAAGAGCCTTTCAGCCTTTCTAAATATTAAGCCATAAATATTAATACTTAACAAAACATCTATGAAGTTGATGAAGGGTGCCTTCAAAGTAAGGAAAAAAAGGGAACTGTTTGCTTGTTAAAGCAATCCTTATTCTTTATAATACAAGCAAAAAATACAGCATTTGCTAAGACCTTAATAGACTGAATTATAATGTTTGATTTTGTAGGGAATAAAAGAAATCATGCCTCAATGATAGGAAACAAAAGCCCAAACTGGCAGAACACACAAAACTTTTGGCTGAATTTCTGAAAAGTGCATTACAACTATAGCTTGTGTGTGAATATTCTACTATCTCATAAACTTTGTTTAAAGTTGGTTGTGCCATTGGATGCCCAGCTCCATGATTTGTTTTACACTTTCCTGTGTGAATTCTCCAGTGTCTAATTAGAAGTTATATTGCTGCTTTCTTCTCACCAGTGGGTGCTCCTTTGTCAGTCACTGATTTGCCCATGTCAGACCTTCATTACCTGGTGACCACTGTCCCATCTTTAAATTTAGCTGAAATGAGCTAAAAAAAGTAAAATATAGCCAGGGTGGACTGGGAGGTAAAGAGACGGATGGAAAAATGCAGAATTTTACATAAATCCTGAGCACAGTTCTCTTTCTGTTCAGAGTCTGAGTGAGTTATGTGCTTGAGAGAAAGATTTAGAGCACTGATGCTGAACAGTGATCAGCTCCCTTATTGGTGATCCTAGAAGCCTGAATATCTTACAGAGATAACAGACAGGAGTACGATGGCACTAAACAGAAATTCAGGGTATTTATATCAATTATCCAGAATAAGCAGGAAAAATACTGTCCCATCTGTACTTCTTCCTCATATGTGGCACTCACTGTCATGAAGGCTTCAAACCTCATCCTCTGGATATCTTGCAGCTTCTTCATCAAATAAAGCATGAGTCTCAAACTACAGCATGTTTAGTGCACAGTCATAATTAATTTCTTGATTGACATCCAACATTTACAGAATTTCAAGGAAGTTACTTCAAAAAAACCCCCAGTATCTGATGAAGTCGGTAGCACGAAATCACCATTCTGGAGGAGATCTATCTTTAATTGTCTGGAGGTTGAAGTATGCATTTATTTATAGGTTAATCTAGAAACACTAAAGCTAGCAGTGCCTCATTTCCCACTGTATTTTTTTTTCACCATAAGTAAAACTAAATATAATTGCCAAGATCTCTCAGGTTACATGAACTGTAAGGCTCTAAACTCAGCACCTCTGCAAATTTGCCTTTAAAAATGAAGAAGACTGATGAAAAGGTATCAGGTAGAAATAAAAATCTGGTGGATGTAGATCAGATCAATGTAATTTGACACATTGAATCAATATAGACTTATATCAGGATATTTTTTAAAGATAATTTTTGCTTTTCCTGACTTGTGATTCTAGTATTTTCTCAGTCCATAATTTATTAGATTAAGCAAGGTAAGTAGTAGGTCTTCCAAGAGATCAAAAAACAATTATTCAAAAATGCCCAGTGAAAACTGATGGTTAAAAATCAGGTACTGATTGTCTAAAGAAAAACTCACTATGCAAGGGTACCTGTACCTTGCATGCAAATAGTGCATGAGCCCTCAGAGTTGTGAAAAAATCTTGACAGACAATTGCTCATTAAAATCTGATAATTGTGATCAAGGTTCTTTGACTCCCTCTAATTGGTAACAGCAGAACTAAAATAATCTGTGCTTTTGGCATTCTGTCTGTCTAATGCATCTCATAAGAATTAGAAAGCAGTATCTAGAAAAAACCTGGCTTTATTAGTTATAGGATTTAAAAGACATCAATTAACTTCTTTACTCCCCCCTTCTTTCCTATAAAAGACAAGGCAATTTGTTTCCTTGATGTGTGAGCCGTCATCAAATCTAAATTCACAGCAAGAACACTTCTGAGATAGCCCAAACTTATCATAAGGTTAATGAACCATTGCACCAGTCCGATCTAAGCCATTTGTCAATGAATAAAATTGCTCATCTGCCATCGTGCAACACAGTTTGTAATAAAACTGCCAAAATAAGAACTTATTTATGTTTCTCTTTAGCACAGATTGCTCCTTCGGATTGTAAAATGTGTGTCTAATAGGTTGGTAATGTAAGGAGGGTTTATTATTTTCCAGTAGAAGCCATATATTCTGTGTGAATCAGTTTTTGATTTTTGGAACATAGATGGTTTGTGGGAGCAGACTTGGACCTTCCATATTTTGAGTACTTTCTGCTATAGGGTTATGAAGACAGTTTAATACAGGATTGTGGGGGGATTATGCCACCCATAACCTCTCAGGGAAAATCAAGGCTGAAAAAATAAGCATAGCAGGTCACTCTCACCATGTTATCATGTTAGTTTGTTATTTTTTGGTTTTATTTAGTTGGTTATTACATACAATAATCACAAATTAAGCTGGGTGCAAGGCATAAAGGTCTAAAAGTGCCATGTTTGGAACAGTCAAGAAAGGAAAAGTGCTGATAAATAACCAGAGAGAAGCAATGAAAGAAATATCCAAAGAGAGGAGCAGTGAAATAAAATGGGTGATGCTTTCTGTTATGCAGAAAGAAATGATACAGCACTTGAGCCATTGGTGCTGAAGGTGTATGTGTGAGTCTGGGAAACAAGTGGTTCAGAAACTGGGTAATGATCATTTCATCCACAGGAATTGCTGCCCCCTTCAGTCACAGGTGAACGAGTCTTGGAGGTTTGGACAGAGAATAGAAGCAAACTAAAGAATTTGTCTTAGACCTCTGGGTCAGTAAAGGTGAAAAATGAGGAAATGAAGTGTAAGACACACGCTGTGGAGTTCACTTTCAGATTAGCTCACCTGAAGCTGGAGAAGACCTTAGGAAACTTTGCAAAATCCTTCCTGTCTCCTACAGAGTTTTGTTGCAAACAGAACAGCACCCACAGGGCTGCTTAATTCTGCCCAAGTGACCAGAACTGCAACACAAGAGCCCCATGACATTCTGAGGGTGTGGTGTGGCCAATCCCGTGAGCAGGGCACTCAGTGTGGCCGTGGAACTCCAAGGCTAAATTACATTTCCTCACATGATGTGAAAAGCTTTCTGTGTCATAATGTCCATAAAATAACTACCCATAAAAAAGATATTCTGTATTATTCTTGTCTATCTCTGAAACGGCAAACACTGTGGAGAAGAAAGGGAAGATCTTTAACAGATTAGAAGTAGCCTTGTGCTGTTCCAACAAAGAACATTATGTGCAGGACAGTGTTTCTGCTGACTGTCCACACACAATTGTTGGTTTCTATGGCTCACCACGAAATGCTCAGTCATGGGTGTAATTTGTAGCAGAATATGGGATGTAGAAACTTCCCTCCAAAAAAGAGTTACTCTTTAGGCTTACAGCATTCCCTTGTACTCACACTTGCTTAAAGTTTTTGCTTCAAATGTCACTTTGCAGTTCTCAAGATTATCAGTGATATTTTTCAATTAAAGAGAAGTCAAATACATTGAGTACTTTTGCTCCTAAAACCTGCAACAACCTCATGGTTCTTGTGACAACCAAGAAGACAAAAATTGAATACTGGCACAATGTTTCTTTGGTTTTTTTCCCCAACAATTTTTCTGTTCCTTCATAGCACCCAAATACAATTTTGATTTATTTCTTTCCTCTGGGCTCAAAATCAGTCAGTTACAAAAATAGGATACATCATCTAAAACTTCTTCAAAGATATTGCTGACTGTATATTTGCCAGAGGAGGAAAAAAAAGGACAAAATTAAAGATATAGAGGCAGTAAAAATATGAAGAAATTATGTTCAACACAAACAAAGAAATCCAGCAGTAAAATAATTAAAAAGGATTGATGTGTTCAATTCTGACTGCTTATAGCACAGATACATGCAGTTTTAAAAATCTGTTCTTTATTGAAATCTAGCATAACTTGTGGAAGAATATGTTTATTATTGCTAACCATGGAGAATCTCTAGCAACTGACATTAAATTATTGTGTATATTATCATCTTCACTATTAAAAAAATCTCATTTTCATCTTAACACTGCAACATGTATCAGTGGACCCTGTAGTATCTAATTTTAAGAAGAATCTCTAAATGAAGCATTACTTGTGCTTACCTGTCTTTAAAGACTGGGGTCAAATTCATCATTTGAAAATCATATTTATAGTAGAAAGACAGTGATCAGCTGGGATCTTTCATAGTACGGCTTGCAAAGAAAATTGGATGGGGTAAGGAAGTATTTTCTATTCTGGGGACCAGAGCTATGCTTGAAATAGTCAAGGATAGGATCTTTTAAAGCAATCTTCAGGAGTTTCCCAGCCAATTCAGCTGTGGATAAGGGGCTCACTTTCAAACCTCTTTGAAAATCCCAGAGTTAATTATCAGTACTTGTAAAACTCTTTGAACCTCCAAGATTTTTTTTTTTAAAGGATAAGTACCATGATAGTTTGAATTAAACACAGCTTGTAAATTATATAAATCACACTTAAAATCCCTGAATAGATTGATCATACTCCGGGAGGTTTCCCTGAAGGACCTGTAGGATACGTATAAACAGATTTAGTTACAACTCTGGGCTGTATAACATCATCTTACTGAGCAGATCATTGAGAACTACAAAGCAAGAGAGACTCTGAACTGACCTTGAGGTAAACATCTGAGGGTTTCACCTCACTTTCAGCATCGTGTTTAAAACACACAAATTATATGTTGCATTTAAGTTTTTTCTGGTAAAGCTAAATGATTGTACTTGGAGGTAATTTAGGTACTAATAATTAATGATCTACCTAATACAAGGTATTATCCACATTAAACCCACATCACTCCTCTTCCTGATGTCAGAGATACCAGAGGTAGCTGATGATGGGCACCTCTCTCACGGTCTACAAGAGTGGGGGTTGGTTTCTTTCTCCAGGCAGCACTGACAGAACAAGAGGACACAGCCTAAAGCTGCACCAAGGGAAATTTGGTTGGATATTAGGAAAAAGTTTTTTACAGAAAGGGTGATAAAGTATTGGAATGGTCTGCCTGGGAAGATGGTGGAGTCACCATCCCTGGATGTGTTTAAAAAAGACTGAATGTGGCACTGGTGCCATGGTTTAGTTGAGGTGTTGGGGCTGGGTTGGACTCGATCATCTTGAATGTCTCTCCCAACCCAGTGATTCCGTGATTCTGTGAATCTAACAAATAATATATAGAGTTAAGACTCACATGATGAGAACAAAAGAGAAAAGAGTTTACAGAAATTGATTATTTCAAGGTGGTGTTGTCCTATAGCATAGCTTTAAGAAATATTACTTTAAAATGCCACAAAAGTGAGCAATTTCCCAGTCTTTTTCTGACACCTTGCTTGCTACAAGGGATATTCTTTTGGTAGTGTTTTGAAGGTGTTCCTTAAACAGCATTAGCTTTTTGGCTTTATCAGTGCTGCAAGGATGCTAACCTTGTCATTTGTGTGGAGTGCCATAAAAATCACCATAGATGAACCAGATAAGTAAAAACATCTTTATAATCAGCATTACAAAACCAGTAAAAGGCTTTAAAGGTTCCAATTATGTTAAATAAATTCTAGCTATAGTAGGAAAGCCACCATGTTCTCAAAGCTTTGTTTTGAAGCAGATCATGTAGGCAAAGTGCGAAGGAGAAGGGCACAGGAAGATGGTTACAAAGGACAGCAGCTGGCAGAAACAATCCCTCTTCACCCTCTGTCCAAGANTGTCTCTCCCAACCCAGTGATTCCGTGATTCTGTGAATCTAACAAATAATATATAGAGTTAAGACTCACATGATGAGAACAAAAGAGAAAAGAGTTTACAGAAATTGATTATTTCAAGGTGGTGTTGTCCTATAGCATAGCTTTAAGAAATATTACTTTAAAATGCCACAAAAGTGAGCAATTTCCCAGTCTTTTTCTGACACCTTGCTTGCTACAAGGGATATTCTTTTGGTAGTGTTTTGAAGGTGTTCCTTAAACAGCATTAGCTTTTTGGCTTTATCAGTGCTGCAAGGATGCTAACCTTGCCATTTGTGTGGAGTGCCATAAAAATCACCATAGATGAACCAGAGTACAGATAAGTAAAAACATCTTTATAATNAATCAGCATTACAAAACCAGTAAAAGGCTTTAAAGGTTCCAATTATGTTAAATAAATTCTAGCTATAGTAGGAAAGCCACCACGTTCTCAAAGCTTCGTTTTGAAGCAGACCATGTAGGCAAAGTGCGAAGGAGAAGGGCACAGGAAGATGGTTACAAAGGACAGCAGCTGGCAGAAACAATCCCTCTTCACCCTCTGTCCAAGACCTCAGTCAGTATTACTCCTCTGGAACTATCTTTGCTTTGAATCAAAGCACAGAACAAAATTCTGACTGTAAAAAGTGAAAAGAAAAAAAGAAGAAAAGAATCTTTCACTGCAGAGGTGTTTTCTCTGAAAGCAAACTTTCTTGATTTAAACACTTTTTCTATTTTCTTCATAAACCGGACTGGGTTGAGAAAAATGAACCTTTTTGGGGCATAGAGCAATAACAGACTTTTGATCATCACTGAAATTAAAACCTAACATTTGACGAATAATGTCTCTTTCCTATGCAAAGACAACACTTAGTTAATATTTTTTTAACACCGTTTAAGGTTTTTTTTTTTCTGAAACCCATAGAGCCCTTGTGCTGAATTCCAACCTGAGGGCTTCTAACACTGCAATCACTCTTTATTTTACATACACTCCCCTCAATATTCTCACAGTACAATTTCCATACTGCCTGCAGTTATATTCTAGAAACCACACCACAGATTTTTATGTCTGGGAGCTAAAAGGCTTTTGGATGGTGGCTCATTCTTCCATATGTATGTACACCATGCACGTAGTGAAAGAGCCATTTGAGCTTCTCTGACTTGTCATTTGTAGCAGTGCTGCCTTCTGGGTATAAAAGCCTCAGAATTACAAAGGTTTGCACTAAGATGTTACTTAGTAAGTACCTTCACTTTAGTACCCAGCACTAAATATAGGGAACACTAGTGGTAAAGTGAGACCTTTCTCCAGGGAGAGATTGCTGATAAAAATGTATTGAGATGCCATGGCTAAGCATTTCCTAGAGAAGTATTATTTTTGCTGACTGCATAATTGTAGTTCTTCGTGGCTCAACTTGTGTGTGTTCAAATTTGAACAGGATGTTCGGGTTTGCCATGCATTCGCATGCGTGATACGAGACAGACCCTGACCTGCCTTTCCTGCAGAAATTTCAGTTTAAATATATGTGACCAGTGAGCAGGGTGTCCTTGTGGCCAAGAAGGCCAATGGGATTTTGGGGTGCATTGGAAAAAGTGCTGCCAGCAGGTTCAGGGAGGTCATCCTGCCCCTCCACACCTGGAGTTCTGTGTGCAGTCCTGTGCACCTCAGGACAGCAGAGACAGGGAGCTCCTGGAGAGGGTTCAGTGTAAGGCAGTAAAGATGGTGAAGGGAGGAAAGTCTGAGGGAGCTGAGCCTGCTCAGCAGAAGAGGACTGAGAGGGGAACTCATCAGTGTCCATCTGTGTCTGCAAGAAGGTGTCAGAGCATGGACCAGGCTCTGCCTAGTGGTGACAAGGATTGGGACAGGAAGCAATGGGCAGAAACTGATGCCCAGGAAACTCCACTTGAATACAAGGAAAAATTCTACTCTATGTGTGACTGAGTACTGGAAGAGATTGTCCAGAGAGGGTGTGGGGTCTCCCTCTCTGGAGATATTCCAGAACTGTCTGGACACATCCTGTGCCAAGTGCTACAGGAGAACCCTACATGAGCAAGGAGGCTGGGCCAGATGATCCACTGTGGTTCCTTTCAGCTTAATCCATTCTGTGATTCTGTGATTCTGTGACAGTGAATCCTGCTATCTACCTACCATCAGTGTACTACATGATTTTTTTTTTTCTGAAATTTTATGTACTTAATTGCAGACAGTTATTTAAATGATGATAATTAGTTGAAGGATTATACTTTTCCAATCCTCTTTAGTCCTAAAATTGGGTGATACTGTAATGAAAGATAGACTTTCTCCTTCCTATTACTAAAATTTGGAGAAATGTTTGTCTTGAAGAAAAAATGTCAGTGTTCTGGTCATGAATGGACACAAGTCCTTCTCAAGGAAACTGTGCCTGCATCACCAATTCATCTTCTTAACTATTGAATTTAGGTTTGTTAGTGTAGTTTTCTCTGGGCATCTGTCTAGCCTGTACATGTAGTGTTCCTTCAGAACTGTATGTCACTACAAAGGCACACCTAGATAAGTGTAAATTGGATAAAATGATACAACATAGAAATAATCCATCATAAATTAAACAGTGACAGCAACAAAAAAGGAAATAGTGTGCTTACATTAGAATAAGATTCACTTATTGAATTTCCAAATAACCTGCCACTCCTCTCTTAAACCTTGCTTACTCTCTCTATTATAAGAAATTCTTGGAATTTTGTTACTGAAGCATTTACACAGTGGCAAATCATTTATAGGCTCTAACTCCATTCCATTCAGAATAAACACAACAGGGGAGAAATCCTGGCTCTGTAGCAGTCAGGGAAGAGGATGTGGGAATTTCAGCACCCTGCAGTCCAGAGTCATTTTGCTGACTTCACTGTAGCAATATTTCACACAGTAATGTTTGCAAATGAAGGTAAGTTTTTGGAGTGGTGCTGGAAAATGAGACAACTAAAATGTTTTAAATCACTCTGTTAAAAATTCTTGATGTTGAAAATAAGTGTTTACTTTAAAAATACATCATCAGAATCTAGTTATCAGGGAAGGCAAGTACAAAGTTACAGAGAGTAGAAAATATTCTAGTAGAAACAATAATTAGAAATTTTAATGATATACTAAATTATTAATAGTTAACATATCAATACCTAAATTATTACCTAAGTTAGGTATCTTTGACATACTTGTGATGTAATAGTGTAAAACACAGTGGTGTTAATTTTTTTTTCCAAAAACATTTATAATCTCTGTATAGAAACAAAGCAACCCTTGAATGGTAACTGAGGAAGTTTGTGTATTTCTGGGTCAGTTTGGGAACAGAAATGTTCATAAATATCTGAGTTATTTCTCCACTTTATAAATACTTTGTGGCCAGGTCATTCTGTTTCCAAAGGCTTTGATAATTTCAATCTGGAAAATATTTTTCCATGAGGCTGAATTTCCACGGTGGTCAGTTCTCAAGCATTTCCAGATTTCTCCTGAAAGAACTAGTGGGCAATATTGGACACTGGTGGAGCAAAACAGAGATGGTGAGAGCAGTAGAATAATGTAATGTGTGACCTGCCTTATGAATTAGATAGAAAAGACTCGTGCAGCCCAATATCTTCCTGCCTCTTCATGCATTTCCTTCATGTTTAAGAGGCTTTGCTAGTAGTGAGGTAGCCACCAGAAAATAAGGCCAGGAGATAGTGAGTACCTCAACTTTCTCCATGGCCCAGGGAAGCAGATCTATTTCCTTCTGAAGAGGATCCACATTTTCTCTAGTCTTCCTTTTATCACAACCATATCTAAGGAAGCTTTTATTTTTTTCTTTTCCTTGACATCCCTGGTTATATTTAATTCTATACAGGCTTTAGAATTCCTAACCTGATCCCTCACTGCCTGGACAATTTTGAGTTTTGACAGAAAGCCAAAGTATTTTAAAATGCAAGTGGTTAATTTGTGAACATCTAATAGATATTTTGTATAGGCAAAATCTAATTCTTAGTGGCCTTCAGGTTTTATACAGTTTTCCTGATTATTTCTTATGAAACTAACTTCAGAGAGATTTCTTCAGTGGAGATTTCATGCTGAGACATAAAAAGAATAGCCACTGATTAGGGGTATACAGCAAACAATACTTTTGCCTTATTGGTATTTTACTGCTCACCTGTGTTTATAGAGATTTTTCTGCTTTTCTTCTGAAGTAGTTTGCAAAAGGTCTTACTGTATTGCTCATTGAGTTAATGAGCTTGCTTAATCATCGTGGTTTGGAGAACAACAAAGGAAACTGCATGTGTCCCAATTTATACTGCGAATGGAACGAATGTCTTCTGTAAGTATAAAAGGATCATTTCTTTTAAAGAATAAAGCCCTTTGAAACCAATTAATAGTTGACCTACATAGTAATGCACATATCTCCATGTTTTCTCTTTTTTTTTTCTTTGTGTAGAAGTCATTTTTCAGTAGCAGAAAAAGAGTAAATAAGTATGTGTGATCATCCACTTCTACAACAAAGATTTTGAGGTTAAACATTCAAACATTTTTTTGCACCATTTCTATAAAATTAAGCGCATTTTATCTTTTTAACCTGCTACAACAGTAGCAGAAGAAAATGGACTGCAACAAATCTTTCCCTACCTAACGGCGTCTTTGTGCAGTGCACAATGGCCAGCGAGAACTTGAAAACACACAGACTGATCCTTTCATTCTAAAGATCCAAATCCCCAAAACATTTGTCTAGCTGGAAGCATTTTCAGTTCTGTGATTCTTCAGCACACAGGCAGGGGAGTTATATGGGGGCTCATGGGGAGCAGCACTGCGCCTGCACAACATTTTGTTTGTTGCAGCATCCTTATATCATTACCATCCTTGCTTATAACTCCTGATGTGTGTCATTACTATTCTTGCTTACAACTCCTGATGTGAGAAAAGGAACTTGGAAATATGAATTATGGATTTAATAAAAACATGGTATGTATACTGGGACAGAATCAGTTTGTTAAAGGGATAGCAACTGTGCTGGCTGCTTTAGTGGCTGCAAAATCAAAGAAAGCAGAACAGGAAGGACCTAACATTTTATTGTAAATGGGCCATGAAAGAACAGTAAATGGTGAGATTTTGGTCATCAGGTGTGCTCTGTATGGCTGCTTAAAAGAAAGCTCTCTCAGTCTACTCCAAAACATGAGGGTTTGTGTTGATCTCACTTTGTAAACAACTGCAACTCCTGAGCTGATCATAACAGGCTGTACTCAAGCTGGAGAAGACTAATGTTAATCACTCCCTGAAGGGTTTGTTATTTTTGTTTTTTTGGTTATTTTTTACTTAGAAAAATATATACGTGCTAAAATGTTGAAATCAGGCTTTAGCACTCACATGACAAGGCAAGTAGGTTGCTGAAGAAAAAATACCTGTACTCTTAACATGGGCTAAAAGTCTCAAACATAATGAGGAAAATTAAAGGCTGACCCAAATATCACTCCTCAAAACCCTACAGAGGAGAAAGAGTACAGAATAATAGTGGCACGTTCCAGTGTTGGTCCGGAATAGAGACTGGAAACTGAAAGTAAAATTCTAAACATCAGAGTCATTAAGTTCTGTGGCATTTGTCCCATATGAAAAGGGGAGGGCAGCACTTTAATTATTTCAGAACTGAGATTATTGCATTTACAGTTGAGATTACATACTTGCCAGAACTAGCAGGTAACTGAGCCGGTGATCTAGTCCTATATACCAGTGAGAGAAAAAAGTGCTTCTGTTTTTCACCAACAGTCCTTTGATCCAAAATTTATTTCCCTCTGCCTGTTATACCCCGATTGGGTTTGATGAATGTTTTTGGTACTAAATCTCATCACCATTTTCACAGTATCTTTGTATTGCTTTCAAGCACCTGTTAAATGAGTGACTCAAAAATAAACCTGTTACACAGGCCAGAGATGTACAGATGAATGCAATTAAGAAGGAACCTCAGTTCAGGAGGAAATTTATGTGTTGGCATTATAGGCCAAACAACCAAATCATTATTTTCAGCATTGTATGTGCAGATATGAAAAATGATACGGCCCTCGTACCAAATAATCCCAAAGTATTTAAATGGGACTGTACAAATCCATACTCTTTGTTCTGCCCATTTGTAGACAGGTGACTACCCACAGTATAAACCAGTGCTTTCTTCTCAGCTTTCCTCTTGTCCTGCTGATAACGTTCTTTGTTCAGTAAATGGAACCATATTTTACAATTAGAGTGCAGACTTCCCTGTGTTTCAAAGGGATGCAGCACTGCTAGCTTTGTATTTGCATTACATCGCCTTCAAACACAATTTTTGGATCACTGCACCCTGAGCTTATTTTCACTTTGAACCATTGTCTCCTCATTTACCCTTCCTAATATTATCTGTAAATTATTCTTTTGACATTTTGTGTTATATGAAACCATTACTCACTGTCAATGATCTCTACCTGACTCAACTGCTTTGTCAGACATTTACTGCTCTGTCTCTATATGACTGTCTTCTACACTGGATTATTATTATTAAAATTAAATAATAGTATTTTCCATTGATATATCAACCATAGGATGCCTACACATGACTTCATCTGTATCACCTGCAGAGCTAAAATGTAATAATTATTTCAGAGACTATAGCAATGCTTTTTAATAGTTCAGGGCATCTGTTTTCAACCTGCAGGCTGTGTGATGCTTTTGTGACCCTCTGAAAAGCTAACTGAGAAAAACTAGCACATTTCCTAGGCTGATATTACCTACACAGTTATTTGTATATCAACAGTGATGTTTTCTCAAAGGTCCATGAAAGGATCCAGCACCACTGGTTTAACATGAAAAGTAAAAAGGGCTCATCAAGTAGTAACTGAAGGAAAATGCTTACGTAGCCAATGGAAATTAAATAAAATTTCAGTGAATACTAAACCTGCTCTGTGAGGAAGCAATAAAGGATCTCTGAAGGCTGAACTGTTCTAAAAATTCCATTTAAATTTCTTCCAGAAGCCTGTGCCACCAGTAGAAATATGCTCCATAATACCCTTCTTTGCCAGCAGGAATTCCTGTGTGCCAAGACAAATCATTTTGTATTATCTCCCTAAAATTTCTTCCAAAAGTAGAAATTAGCTGGAAGGTTTTTTAAAAGACAACAGACAGAAGTTTTTACACTTTTGTCCTTTGGAATAGCTGGTTCATAGTGAAAGTCTGTGCCACGTAAACCCTTGAAACTTGTGTTAATCATTGACTGCTGCAAGTTTAATACTGCAAACTCCTACCTCCTTCTAAACTAACCCATGTCACATATTCTCCACTCTTCCATTCTGAGGTGGTTAATGGGAAAGCAGAGAAGTGATAGGATAGACTCAGAGATTCTTCATCCAAGATAGTCCAGGACACAGAATTTGTGATTCTTGTTTTGGACTCACCGTTCCAGATGGAAGGATCACAACACAATGTTTACTTGATTTTGGAAATATAACCTCCTTTATACAGCTTCTCACTTCCCTTCTGTTTGCAAACCTAGGAAAACATGAAAGTATGTCTTTCCAGCAGCAAGTGACAAAAAAATTTGTATAGGGCCTATGTTCAAACCATTAGTGCTCTTGCAGCTTGGCCTTCTTCAAAATCGCTCTGGGAAAGAGCTGCTGCTGAATACATCAAATCTGGTGCATTTCAATAAAAACCACCAAGGGCTTCAAGTGCAGATGAGACATTTTGACGCCTATTTCCTTAAAAATGTGAGAGACTTTTAAATCTCAGAGGGAAAAATCAACATCATGTGTTGTGGCCATTGCTATGGTAACTATACTTTTTGCTTTTATTCAATAACAGTGTGAACTAGCTCTTCTGCCTGTGCAGCAACATGACCTACTGAAAACTAAATTACCAGGGTTCTACATACACACTTTCTTTTTCCTTGCATTTTGCCCAAGAATAAATGGATTTTAGCATAAAAGTAAAGATTCTGACCAGCTCAGTTCTTATACTGCTTGCTGTGCCTCTCACTTTGGGGTTCATAAAAATAAGAGGCAGGCAATTATGGAAAGGTAGGATGGTCTTCACCAATCCAAAACATTCTTTTTCTTTTTCTTTTTTTTTTTTTTTTTTTTTAATAAGTAGGGAAAGCTTGATTTTCCAGCATAGAAAAATTCCCTTCCATTCAGTTGCATTTTTCTTTGTGATTTAAAAAATTATCCAGACTGAAGCATTGCAAGATGCATAATGGCATATTCTCAAATTTTGACTAGCAAACATTTTTTTTAAATTAATATATTATTTTCTCAGAGTAACACATATAATCTCCACTTGATTTTGGCTCCATTGAGGACTGGACACTGTGGGCACACATGAAGAAAAGAAGAGCTTCTAGAAAAAAACTTGCATTGTATAATTTGGAAACATTTTTATCTGCTTATCTTTCAGAAGGTAGAGGAAAGAAGTAGAATGGCAGTGCAGCAACTGAGATACAGGTGCTCACATAAACATGAAATTTAAAAACCTAAAAATCTTTTGTATTCTATGTAAAAGGATGAGTAGCTCAAGTTTTATCAGCAAGGACTTTCCAGGGATTCCAATAACTTGGTTTCTATTTCTCCAGCACATTTTTGAGAGGACAAATGAGTACAGATGGGTAATCAAATCTCTGTCTGGGGGAGGAATTAAGCAGAAAGCAGCTTCTGATGCTGACATGGTTAGTGAGATACATTTGAATCCTAAAATCCTGTAATATGTATTTTCATCCTAGAGCTGACAAAAAAAAAAAAAAAAAAAAAAAAAAAAAAAAAGAAAAGAAAAAGGAAAAAAAAAGCCCACTCAGAAGAAGTTTTCATTTCCTGCTTGCAAACCATTCCTAGAGCTTTATCTTCTCTCACACTTCTGAAACATTTGATGTGCATCTGTTGAGGTGCTCCAGTCAAACCATGACCACAACCCAATTTTCCTATATAGACTACCACAACACCGAATCTTGGTTTATTGAACATTATTTATGACAATAATTCAGTTGATCAAAAGGGTTCTAATATTCAAATCCTCAATATTTCAGAGCCTGGCTCCCTCAGATATCAGTGTTCCAGTTGTCTAGTAAATTTCTAAATACTTTTAAGGGTCTTCCTCAAAATTGCTTCTAAAAGAGAATATACTGAAAATATGTGCTGAAGGAAGAGCAGACATTCAATTTAGAAGAGAACAGAATCATCTTGGTTGCCTGTAGATTTTCAAACTAAAAAATCACAGCCCTTCAAAAGCAATTGGGACATGCATGTATGTACCAGGTACTGTCATAGTAATTTACCTTACTACATTTCCTTCTCTTTAATCAGTTGCATTGTGCCCTGCATTAAAGAAAATACATTTTTCCTTACTGTTTTCCAATAATTCCTCGATTTAAGGCTCTCATTGCTTCTGCTCCCTGTGATTTGAATTCAAACACAGTGTTGGGAGCAGCAGGGTCCTGTAGCAGGTTTGTGCAGGAGACACAGTCAAGAATGAAGATATAAAATGAAAAGCTGTGTCCCAGTGGTTTGCTTACCTTGATGCAACAGCTTATAGGATGATTTGTTAGAGGCAGAATGTTTTACATAAACTATTTCCCCTCCTCAGAACACCATTATAGTTTCCCTTCTCTCTATTTTCCTCATGCCACTTTCACCACGGCAGAATCTGAGCACCTTCCCAGAGTGCATGAGAGAATATGAGCAACATCTGTTGCAGGTGGTTTGCTCTTTATCTCATCTTCTCCCCAGAGAGAGCTCTGTGTGTAGTGGATAGGAATATAAATAATAGATTATTCCTCACTTAGTCAAACCAGGGGAGAAAAAAAA
>VWYP01029827.1:0-60188 GCA_013400435.1 Pycnonotus jocosus
TTTTTTTTTTCTTCCTGAGGCTCTCTGAGATGTCTTGATTAATTCTTTGAACACGGTGAATGCACTGCCTGCCAGGCACTGTGGATGTTCTCATTTATAACTATAATATCCTTTACTCAAATTCCTGAGAACACGTTCCAGAAACAGATGTAATTTGCCAGGTGAGCCTCCATAAAGATGGGATGGGTGAGAGAATACAGATGGAAGAACAACTCTCCTGTCTCCCTGAAGAGCCTTTGAGGAAACCTTGCAAGTGTGAAAAAAAGTTTCTTCTTTCCATTATTTCATCTCTGATTCCAATTTTCAGGCCAAAATGCTGAGTGACACAGTACACTGCCATCAGAATATATTGTTATGGTCTTGTACTGTTTCTAATTGGTCCAGAAGCAGGAAATTCCACAAATCTCCCAAGCAAGCCCTCTCCTCTGGGATCCTCAGTCTCTGCTGGCATCCCTGTCAGGTTTGGATCAGTTTTCATTTGAAAAAATGATTATACTTCTCGTTGTTCCTTTACCAAGGAGTCTTCCTGCTGTAAACCAGAGCACATCTGTCCTGCTAACCAGCCCAGGGGGGATCTGTGCAGTGAGGAGGGATGAAATCATCCAGCTTGGGTTGTGGGATGGGGGGATTGAGGAGCTGGGATCTGTCCTGTGCCTGTGAGCTGTGCTGGTTTGTGTCCCTTTGTCCCATCTCTGGGTGCTTTCAGAGACATCTCAGCTCGTGACAAAACCAGGCAGGTCCCACGTGGAAGGTGACTGTGCAAAATTCTGCTGCTCACTGTTTTGAGAGAGGGAGGGAAGGAAGGGCTCCCTGGATTTGTGAATTCACTCAGATTCGTGAACAGTTTTGGGTTCTTTGTTGTCCACCACAGGAAATAGCTGTGGGTACTCAAACCTCATGTCTGTGCTTGGGATTCCTTGGTGCTTGATAAAGGTTTGGCTTGTGCCACAAGCTGTCCCATGAGGTGTTGGAGCACATATCTCCATACCTGCTGTGCTTTTGGAAGCTCTGCTCTGTGGCTGATGGAGCTCCCTGGCCTCAGAGGTCTCTGTTCTGTGTGGCAGAGACAGTCCCATGGTGTTGCATCAAGGGCAGAAGATCCACATTAACAAGGTGATTTTAGCCCTCAGGCTGAGAGCAGAAAGATCAAGGAGGCTCCTGGAGTAGTTTCACCTCCTGCACTGGTTCCCTCCTTTGAGTGCCTGTACACATTATTTAGTGCTCCTCGAAGGTGTTTCTGGAGTGTTAACAGGTATTGCAAGTAACAGTGGTCACAGGATTGACATTTGTGCACACTTTTTGTCCCTGATCCGTGACTGCAGCCATTTAAAGCACAAATGCTGCCTGTAACAGTTTTCCAAGGGTCTCTTGGCAGAAGCAGCAGAAGATTCAGAGCAAATGAATAACACAGCAATAACTTCCACTGATTCCAGTGGAATTCCAGCAGTGATGGTACAGGGCTTTCTTTGATATTCAGCAACCTCCTCCCCCTTATCAAAAGGTTTTCCCAGCCTAAACATCACTGCCAGATGTGCTCACTTTTCTATTTAAGGGAAACAGATTGAGTTAAACCACATGTGTATCAAAGCAGGGGCTGGAGGTTTAAAGGCTATCACAGACGACTGATGGCAAGATATCACAGGCAGAATTCTCTCCAGATGGGACAAATTTCATGTAGCTTCTGGATTGATCAATACATTAGTCTCAACAGGAAAGTTTTATAGCCTCATCGTCATATATCTGAGCCTGGCAGTTTCAAGAGGAGCTTAAGGGAGTTAAGCCCTCAAACCACTGCAGTACAAGGTTCTGCCTCTCTGAATATCCCACCTGTCCACAAGTTCTGAGCCTTTGTTGGCTTTCCCAGATGCCTCTGATGTTGTGAACAAAATATTCACTGCTGGATTAAATGCATTTCCACAGTCCAGCTTCCTGTGTTCCTTGTTGGCCAGCTCAAGTGCCAGGGCAGGTGATAGTGAATGCTCATTTTTCCTGTGCTCAGGCAAAAATTAACCTGGGTTTGCCATGATGTGCTGTGGGGTCCCCAGAGAGGCAGAGGAGGTGGGACCCATGCAGAGGAGGCTGAGTGTAGAGGCTGTAAGAACAGGAATTTCCATTCCACATTCCTGAATTGGGATAAATCTCTCATTACAGTGATAGTGCAATAACTCTGGGATTATTTTTTTTCTTTTTGTAGAGGTCCTGCATAGCCAGGGCATTGAGGAAGACCTGTCTGTAAGATGTTGAGTGTGTTTCTAGCTGGAAATGAAGCAGTAATGAACAAATCCATTCAGCTGGTCAAAAAGAGAGGTTTCAGTGTCTTTGGGTAGTCATTAAAAGTGAATGTCATAGCTTGCAGTGTCATTAGCCTACATGATGAAAATGCATTTTTTTTTTCCCCTTGCAGGCTTCTGGGAATGATTATTCAGTGGGGAAAAATATATAATTCCTTGATAATCTGGAGCTGTTGGAGCTTTCAGTGAAATCTCTGAAGTATTGGCACAATGATGAATGGCCTCTTCTGGAATACAGAAATGGATAAGACACAAAATAAATCCTTCATGCCTTGCAAGGCTTTGCAGTAGCGCTGCTCATCTCAAGGGTATTATGCAAATTTGGTGCCTATTTAAATCTTGATACTCTCATCTGGAGCAGGTGTATTAGCAACTTACTTTTCTGGGGGCCAGCTTTCTTCCAGCTCTGCTGCAGGACCAGGAGTGACATTTTAATGTCAGGCTTGCAGCTGGGAATGCTCCTGGGTGGATGGGAATGCAGCTGGCACTGCCTGGCAGGTGTAAGGTGTATCCCTTCCCACCCAGAAGCATTTCCCTGCCTGAAAGCTGCTGGAGATGAACCTTTGCAAGGACACAAAATGCACTGGGAGGTATCCACTCTGCCAGGGGCCGTGGAAATCCTGGCAAAGGGGTTGTTACCAGGTGATAAATTGTCTATACCTGAGCTAAAAAAATGCTTATTCCTCAAAAAAACCCACACTAGACTAGGGAACTGCACAAAGCTCATTGTGCAAGAAGGAGAACTGGAAGAGAAATGGAGAACTGGAGAATTTGCCAGCTGAAACACTGGGATCTGTGACCACCAGGGACCACCAGAGAGACCCCCAGGGCAGAAGAACTCCCTCATAAAGAGGAGGGAAAAATATGTTAATGACCTTGGGGAAATGATTATCATCTGCATATTTATTCTGGGCCAATCAGTGATTATGTATGTAAAATACAGTCTATAAACAGAAACTTTCCTCTGCTCAGCTCACACAACTTTTGGAGGAGATTTCCCCTCGTGCATCTGGGCAGATAAAGAATGCCTGCTTCTCAATGGTGTTGAGGAGCTTTTTTATTTTAACCAATTTTTGGTGACAGGATGAGCCCCAAGGATGATGTGGGGGTTGCAGCAGGGGAGTACAAATAACTCAGTTGGGTAAATATACTGTAATGTTTAACACCTTTGATAATAACCTGTTCTTAATGATAATCTAAGCTGCATTTTTGGGATGTCATCATGGTAATGCTGGAGTCCAATCATCTTGGTATTTTCTACAGGATACCCTGGGCTCTATGGACATTTTTAGTTGTCTTTAGGTGAATTTCTCATTGTCACAAGGCAAAGTCTGCATCTCTTTCAGTAATTACATCAATTGCCTTGTCTAGGGCTGATCCTCTTAATTCTGTCTGATCATTCAAGCAGCTGTAAGAATCCCTTCCTGCTTGTCTGCCTGGTTTTAGAGCTCTTTCTTCTTGTTCTCTGAAGGAACAGAGTGCTCCTGCATGAACAGGCAAGGGATGGTTTCCTCCTTTCTGTCTTTGGAATATTTATTATCCACTAAGGCAGCAGAGATGGTGTTGTGTGACCTGGCAGTCCCACACTTGGGTAGTGAAGAGCAACCACGCTGATGTGAACGGTCCATTGGATGAAAATTATTCATCCCAGCTCTGGGGTGAGCAGCTTTGAGGAATGAGGTCACAAAACCTCATGGATTTGTTCACAGATGATGAAGATTCAAGCCACAATGGCTGCTGCTTGCAGTTAATTGTTTGACTGATCTTGGGGATAAAGTGAAAAATTGGTGCTGGAGTTTCTTTTGTGCTGGTTCCATTGATGCCCAGAAGGAAGAAAGCTCATTTTACCCAGCCCTTTTCTTACAATATGGTCTGTTGGATGGGGCTGGCTGAGAACTGTCTTAAAATTGCTTCTTGGTAGGAGACTGGTTGTGTTGAAGGAAATTTTTGCTGAGCCATTAGCTTTGCTATTGCGAAATGTTTGTATTTGTGAGTGTGTTTGTATTGTGTGCACATAAAGGGTCAACATATTTTCAGTAAAAATTCCTATTTGACAGGAAAGGTTAGAGTCTTCCAAGCCCATTTCACTTCCATCAAAGTTTTCCCATGAATCCACTCTCCCCATGCTTTATTGAATACTTTCCCCTGGACTCAGTGTAAAAATGATGCTCGTTCCTGGCTCACACCCATCCTGTTTTGGGGTGGGTATCCCCTGGCCCTCATCTGGAGCAGTAATTTCCTCTGCAGATGCAGTAATGGCTTTGGAGGTGCAGTGAGGCTCAGCACAGCACTCCTGAGGGTGAATTCCCATCTGCTATTTTGAAGGCCAAAGCTCAGCCCCTCTTCTTTCTGCTTTTTTCCTTGGAAGAAATCCAAGAAACCCATCCAGACACCTCAGGGGCATTCAGAGGCTGCTGTTCTTCAATGGCAGCACCACCTCCTTCCCATTTAACACATTTAAGCCTTGAGGACATCCTGATGTCTTTTCCTTTTGGAAATGTCTCACTGGTGGTGTCCCCAGCACATGCTGCTCGTGGGTCTGGTGGCTGGGTCTGTGTCAGGCTCTGCTTTGTTGGCTGGGACACACAGGTGCTGCTGTGGGATTTACCCTGGCCTTACTCTGCCCCTTGGGGCTCTGTCCTGGCTGTTCGTGCTTCAAACCCAGCCTTCAAATGGCCAAGCAAGATCTCTGCCCTGGGAATCAGCAGAGAGCTTTCAAAGCCAGGAAAAAACGAGCCCTGGGTTGCCAAGATGACCCAAGGTAACCTGCAGCCCAGGAATTCAGCTCTCTCAGACCCAAGGCCTGGTTTGGAGGAGCACAGCTGTGTGACCTTGGCTCTGCTTTGCTGAGAAAATTGTTTCTGAGCTGTGAGAAAGTCCATCAGCTGCAGGCATGAAAGGTAGGAAAGGGGGAAACAGAGAGCCATTGTTGAGATGATGACTTAGGGATATAACAGGGAAACTGTTGACATGGAAAGTTATACAAAAAAAGGGGAAAGTTATAAAACTGGAAGGAAAAATGTGGAATAAGACAGCAGCTATGAAGGCTGGGGATCAGCCTGTGTGAAGAAGGGGAACACATTTCCACCTTGGCCAGCAGAAACTCACCGTGTGTGCTAACACTTGTCCTGCTAGGATGTAACTCCTAGGAAACTGTGGGGGATATTGGCCAATAAATAATCATTCTGTAGCCATAAATCGTGTCTGTCCCACCTGCAGAGCTCACAGGGGAAAGTGTTAGAGCAGAATTGACTCAGGGAGAGTCATGTATTAATGTTGCACACATTGGAATTTACCAAAGATTCCTCTGGATGTGAAGGATCTCATCAGGCCCTGGGAAGAGGATTAATGAGCAGCTTTCAGATATTTTCCACAATGTCTGTCCTTGTTTTCAGCCCAGCATTTCTGGTTTCTGTGGTTTCAGTCATTCCTTTTGTGGGTGACTTGCAGGAACATCTTGGCACAGAAAATACTCCTGGAATTTGCAACCCTTCTGAAGTTAAGACAATGGATCAGGATGGGAAGAATTTACAGCTAAAGAGTGTACAGAGAATAGCTTCATATAACACCTTCAGTCAAGTTTTATTTTGGGAGAAGGTATGTCTCAAAGGTGATAGTAAGGCATGGTTAGAGTAATGCCCAGGATGTGTCATTGATCAGGTAGATAACAGCAGATTGCTAATTAACTAATAACAAATAGTCCTTTAATCCTAATAACTGTTCCTCAGTGCCACAGCATAGCTCTGGTTAGGCTATCAACCATCTCCTGATTGTCTTTTTTTTAATCATGGTATCACAGAAGAGGCTGAGTTGGATGGGACCCATCAGGATCATCCAGTCCAACTCCTGGCCCTGCCCAGGACACCCCAAAAATCCCACCCTGTGCCTGAGACCATTGTCTATATGCTCCCAGTGCTCTGGCAGCCTTGGGGCCACCACCACTCTTCCAGTGCCCAACACCCTCTGGGTGTAAAACATTTTCCTTTATTCAAATGAAACCTCCTTTAAATCAGCTTTAGGCCATCCTATCTCTGGTCAGAAGAGCACCTGCCCCTCCACTGCCCCTGGTGAGGACATTGAAGATGACAATGAGCCCTCCCCTCTATCTTCTCTTCTTTTAGGCTGAACAAACTTTGATGACTCAAAGAAAACGTGTATGAGGAAAAGTGGAAGCCCTAGACACGGCAGAGGCTGAGAGGTTTTTAGCCTGCAGCCTGGGGCTATTTTTAATTTTTTTTTTCTCCTGCTTAAATGAGAACCTATACACTGCAGACCCTGAGACCTGCAGTGATCCCAGCTGTTACCAGCAAGAGAACTGCAGGGATGAAGGCTCTGCCAGGCCAGACCCATCGCCCTGGGCTGTGAGCACAGCTGAGTCAACAAATGAAAACAGAAGGAAAATTGACTGGGAAGATCTTTAGGGAAAAAAAAAAGCGAAAAAACCAAAACCAAACCAAACTCCCAAATTCTGCAGGCAGCAAGGTGCACTCCATCCCCTGTGTCTATTATTTTTCTGCTGGGGCCTCATGAGGCAAAGTGTGAAATCCTGCATGCCCTGAGCTGGAGCCTGCTGGAGCAGACTGGGTGAGGGTGAACGGGGCCATGTGGTTGCCATCGCTCCACCTCATCAAAACTCCCACTTCCAAGGGGAAGTGAGCTCAGCCAGCTGGGAAAGTGTCACACCAGGGGCTGGAGGGGCTGGCTGGAGGGCAGCAGCAGCAGGGATTTTACACAAACCAGCTGGCACATGGGTGTGCACGGTTACATCACGCTGAGAGATGGATCCTGCAAGGTCTGGGTGTGCTCCAGACAATCTCCTCGTCCCCAGCCTCCCAATAAAGGCTTTGCTGCATGAGAGCTGCCATTGCTCCCTTCCCTGCCTTTCCCTGTGAATCACCCCTCTGCAATCTGCTGTGGGTTTTGCAGTTAATGGGAACCAAGTGCTCGTGTAGGACGGGAGAGGGTTTGCCCCCCATCCCCTCCCATCAGAGGGGGAGATGTGGAGGCTGATTCAGGCACCAGAGAAGTCTAAAGGAGATTTCTTGATTCATATCAATGTGTTTGAATTCCAAAATTCTTGAGGAGCACAGGGACAACACCTACTGTAACCTGACCAGACCAAAACACAGCTCTGTTCACTTTGGGCAGCAGCAAATTGGCATTGACTTCAGGAAAGTCATGATTTATGTGAGATATTCTACCACTTTTTTTTTTGGAAGAGAGAGATATGCTGAGTTATAATTGGCAACAGCTGGGCTTTTTCTCTACCAGCAATGTTATCCATTTTCTGAAGATAGAGAGGTGCTAGAAATTGGTCTGCAGAGTATATTTGGAGTTTTTGTCCCTTGATCATGCAATGCTCTTTCTGGTCTTGCCTGTCACTAGATTTCTCACTGTAATCAAGCCTTTTTTGAAGCCTTCATGCCACAACTGCTGGTGTTGGACTAGTCAGACCTGTACAGTTTTGTATTCTGTCTTTGGGACAGGATTTTGCCTCAAACTTGCTGAGAAAAATGTCTGGGTGGGTTTGATATCTGCTCTAGTGTTCTTATGTGATTTTAAAAATGTTAATTAGCAATATAAAGAATCGTATTGATCCTTGCTGGGTCTGTAGCCCAAATAACTTCTTGTATTAATCAGTTTTGCAGCTTAATTGCATGATTCTTTGGATTTCAATTCTGCACCTTCCATGCTGGAATATTGCCTGTAAGAAATGCACAAATTGATATATTGCTTTTCTTTTTTTCTTTACTGAATGACTTCTTCAGCATTAATTNGAAATTGATATATTGCTTTTCCTTTTGACTGAAGGCATTCTTTACTGAATGACTTCTTCAGCATTAATTTTCAGCCTTGTCCTTCCTCTCTGTGTCCTTAATCCATTTTTGCTTCTATTTGTGGCCCCTAAGTTGATGCCAAACTGGGCTTTGGTGACCAAAACCAGAGGATGCTGAGGAAGGAAATCTGATGCTTTTGTCTGGGTTAGGCTGTTCCTCACACTTGCTGGCGACTAAAATCAGTTGGAGCTGTGAAGCCAACCTTTAAGACAGAGAATTTTAGAGACAAATTTAGGCAGCCCAGTGAAATAACCTCACAGGAGCCTTGTGTGATGAGCTCTGCTTGCCTCTGGCACTCTGCAGTTAAGATATTACACTTATTGAACTTGTACCTCTCGTTGATATTTGAAGCAAAAATTTACCACGAGACTTTTACCTCCTAGGGATTTTTAAGAAGGACTAGAAAACAGGGATTTGTAGATGTTGTTGAAGCCTAATGAAAAAACCCTAAGGCTTTAGTGATCTGCTGGAAGCTGAGAGGTCAGCTTCATAGCCAGAATTTATTTAGCCAAAAGGTCTGGGTGATTTCATAGATCATAAAAACACAGCTCCAAAAGCCGTGTTTTATTTCACAGCCGTGGGTAAGGTCAGGTTAGGGAATCTATTCCTGGGAGAGAGAGAGAACATCCCTGATATATCTGTTTTCAGATTTGCAAGAGGATGCCTTGAAGTGCCCTGAACTTTCCCTGTGAGGGGCAGAAAGAGCCACGTTGGTGTAGGAGAGTGCCCTGTTCTCCTCACAGGAACAGGACAGCTCCTGCTGCTGCCTCTGCGAACAGAAATGCATTTCCAGAACCTTCTGTTCATCCTGCAGGTCCCTGGGGCTGCTGCTGGGAAGGTTGCACAGATATTTTCAGTGGTGAGAAGGTTGCACAGGTATTTTCAGTACTGGGAAGGTTGCACAGGTATTTTCAGTGGTGAGAAGGTTGCACAGGTATTTTCAGTGGTGAGAAGGTTGCACAGGAATTTTCAGTGCTGGGAAGGTTGCACAGGTATTTTCAGTGCTGGGAATGTTACACAGGAATTTTCAGTGCTGGGAAGGTTGCACAGGTATTTTCAGTGCTGAGAAGGTTGCACAGGTATTTTCAGTGGTGAGAAGGTTGCACAGGTATTTTCAGTGGTGGGAAGGTTGCACAGGTATTTTCAGTGCTGGGAAGGTTGCACAGGTATTTTCAGTGCTGGAAAGCTCCAGACATGAGGTGTCTTTCCTCTCTAAAATGAACTATAGTGCTAATTGTTGTGTCCATCTGATGCTCTGCAGGTGGTTCTGCAGTGCCACTCTGGTCTCCTCCAGCCCCAAACCATTCTTTGTCCTACTAACAGCTACCAGCTAAAAAAACCTCCCAAAGATATGGACCAGACTCGCTGGAGATGTTGCTGGAGGCATTTTCTTGGCTGTGGATAAAGGGGAAGTGCAATGATCAGAAAATCACAGAAAGCTGGCAGATGTGGGTAACAGGGTGCCCAAATCAGCATCATCAGAGTGACGAGATGTGAACAACATCAGAACTTGGCTCAGGGCTAAACTTACTGCAGAGCAGGAAGCTGGAGTAGCCAAACAGAGAATGCATCAGACAGGGATCTTTGGGCACACTGAAGCTCAGACTGGTGCCAGTGGAAGGATCTTTGGGCACTCTGGAGCTCAGACAGGTGCCAAAAGGATCTTTGGGCACACTTAAGCTCAGGCTGGTGCCAGTGGAGGGATTTTTGGGCACACTGAAACTCAGACTGGTGCCAGGGGAAGGATCTTTGGGCACATTGAAGCTCAGGCTGGTGTCAGAAGGACCTTTGGGCACACTGGAGCTCAGATTGGTGCCAGTGGAAGGATCTTTGGGCACTCTGGAGCTCAGATTGGTGCCAGGGGAAGGATCTTTGGGCACATTGAAGCTCAGGCTGGTGTCAGAAGGACCTTTGGGCACACTGGAGCTCAGATTGGTGCCAGTGGAAGGATCTTTGGGCACTCTGGAGCTCAGATTGGTGCCAGGGGAAGGATCTTTGGGCACATTGAAGCTCAGGCTGGTGTCAGAAGGACCTTTGGGCACACTGGAGCTCAGATTGGTGCCAGTGGAAGGATCTTTGGGCACTCTGGAGCTCAGATTGGTGCCAGGGGAAGGATCTTTGGGCACATTGAAGCTCAGGCTGGTGTCAGAAGGACCTTTGGGCACACTGGAGCTCAGATTGGTGCCAGTGGAAGGATCTTTGGGCACTCTGGAGCTCAGATTGGTGCCAGGGGAAGGATCTTTGGGCACATTGAAGCTCAGGCTGGTGTCAGAAGGACCTTTGGGCACACTGGAGCTCAGATTGGTGCCAGTGGAAGGATCTTTGGGCACTCTGGAGCTCAGATTGGTGCCAGGGGAAGGATCTTTGGGCACATTGAAGCTCAGGCTGGTGTCAGAAGGATCTTTGGGCACACTGAAGCTCAGATAGGTGCCAATGAAAGGATCTTTGGGCACACTGAATCTCCAATTGGTGCCAGAAGAATCTTTGGGCACACTGAAGCTCAGGCTGGTGTCAGAAGGACCTTTGGGCACACTGGAGCTCAGATTGGTGCCAGTGGAAGGATCTTTGGGCACTCTGGAGCTCAGATTGGTGCCAGGGGAAGGATCTTTGGGCACATTGAAGCTCAGGCTGGTGTCAGAAGGATCTTTGGGCACACTGAAGCTCAGGCTGGTGTCAGTGGAAGGATCTTTGGGCACTCTGGAGCTCAGATTGGTGTCAGAAGGATCTTTGGGCACTCTGGAGCTCAGACCTGTGTCAGTGGAAGGATCTTTGGGCACACTGGAGCTCAGATTGGTGCCAGAAGGATCTTTGGGCACTCTGGAGCTCAGATTGATGCCAGGGTTTGATACAGGGAGAAAGTTCACCCAGTGAGTGACCAGAGGTGCTGCTGCTGTTCCAGCAGAGCTCACTGTCCATCCTCAGGGCTGAGCTGCAAATGCTCTCCTTTCCACGGTGGAACTGCCTGTGCAAACCAGATGCTTCTCTTACTCATTTCTGAGGGATAACAAAACCTGGAGCAGGGGTAGAAATCTCCTAGCTATGCAGTTAAACCACAACCTACAGGAAAAGAACGTCCTTCATAAACCTGGGAGTTCATATCCACCTCTTTCTTCATTGTGTCAGCGCTGCCAAAAGCTCTCATGATCTGATTTCAACCCCAAACCTTATAATCAATGAGCTCACAGTGGCAGCACACTGTTAATCCAGGAGGTCTTGATCCTAAAAATATCATGGCAAAAACTTTTCAGGGTTCACTCTCACTTCCTGCTAGACTGGCTGGGTCTCCTCTGAGCAGGTTGGTGATGGCAGGGTGAAGGTGGCCTTTAAAAAGGAGTAATTGTTCCAATCTGCCCCGAGCAGAGGAAGTGGAAGGTGATGGCTAATTAATTTAGCACTCGGCGTGGCTGCTGTCCCGTGAAAATAACAACTGCAATGAATCCCTCTGGAATTGTCTTTGGCCTGGAAATGAGAGGAGATTGATTGAGGTAAATGAGAGGGAAAATCACAGTAAGGAAAAAAAAAACATTGAAAGAAAGGGACAGAGCAGACGTGGCTGTAGCTTTTTCTCACACAGAGCCCTCTGGTCTTATTTTCTGGTGTCTTGCTCAGCAAAGCCAGTTCTGAACTCTGTCCACTGTTCTTCACCACCATGGGATGTCCAGAATGTGATGCAGTGGTGGACACAGTGGTGTTGATTACAGATCTGCTATGCTGATCTTTGTCCTGAGGTTTAAAATTCAGAGAAATCTTCGTATTTGGGAAATTCTGACCTGCTGCATAACTGGTTACAAGACCCCAAAACAATAAAGTAATGGTGTGAGGGGTTGAACACCACAGTCTCTTTTTCTGTTGTTCCAGGGAACAACACCTGGCTGAAGCTGCAGGTGAAGCCCAGACTTGCACAGGGGTATAAGGGTATTTATTCCTATTTATTCCCTGGTTTGTTCTTCAGTCCTGGTAATTTCCAGTGATGCCTTTTCAAAAAATTGCTGCTGACCAACGTGTTGATGTTCCACAAATCCATCTCTCACAAGCCAAGGCATTGCTCCTGTGTGGTTATGGCCACCTCAGAGCCCATCATTTCCCACAGGAAGTTTGGATCGTGCATTTTCCCAGGTGACTCCCTTTACATTTAATAACTGCAAGTTTCATCTGCCACTTAATCACCTGGCAATGCATCACGAAATTGTTTTGGAGTTCATTATGACGCTCTCAAAATTAGTATTGTCAGCAAACTTTCCCACCTCACTGCTCATGCCCTTTTCTGGGTCATTTATGAACATGAATTTTTAATGGCACAGATCTCTCCAGGGCTCCGTGTCAGCCTTGCTCCTCACAAGGTCTGATCCATCTGACCATCCCCAGTTTCCTGGGTTTTAAGCAGGGTTTAACCTTGCAAGAACTTTTCTTCTTGTCCTCTTGTGTTTGGTTTGCTTGCTAAATGGCTTAAGTCAACATCTTCTGAAATAGATTAAAAAAAAAAATCTGGTTTGGGCTGAAAATTGCATCTTGCCTAAAGACAAACAAACAAGCCACATAAAGATAAAACCAAACAAAACATTCTCCCATTTTCATGCATCTAGTGAAGTTTCCCCTTTCCTTCCTGCCTTTCAACACCTGAATATTCTGGAGATTAACTCTTCATCTGATTTTGCCTGGGAATCTCAAACTCTTCTGGGAGGAGAAAATTGTTTCCTGATTGTTTTTCTAGTGGTAAATAAATATGTTTAAATTGAGCTGTGCTTCCTCTCTCCCCCTTCCTTGCTCATTTGATTAGGTGTGACTTATATTTAATATTTAATATGGTCACACTGGATAAAACTGTGATTTTTTTTTAATAACTGCACATTCAAAATCGTGTTGGGATAATTATAACAGTGTAAGGACTTGGACTTCTAAAATTTATTTTTCCTGCGAGGAAATAGAGTAAAAAAAAAAAGATGAAAAACACCTCAAAAAACCCCATTTATTACTGTATTCACATCAGGAGATTTATCAGCTTGCAATTAAGTTAATGTGGTACCACTTCCTAATGGAGGAGAAATTATTAAAGTCCCTTTTGGGCTTGCCTGTGCCATGGGGTAGAAATGGCCCCAGACCCCAATTACACCCCCCAAACCCTGTCTGCCCCCTAAAACCTCTAGGCTTGATGACTGCACGGGGTGTGTGCCCATTTTCTTCAAAACTGTCCAAAAAAAGTGTCCTCTGGAGCTCTGCTGAAGCGTCAATGCCAAGTTTTGGCGAGAGGGGAAAATTTTATTGCTATTATAAACCTTGGAAATATGTTTTTTATAAAGCAAGTGCCAGCATAGCCTTCGGGACAGCTGCGGTAACAACCCAGCCTGATTTCCACAGCACGTCTAAAAGAAAACTCCTAAACAGGGCAAAGAAAACAGCAGAGAATTTACAGTGTAAAACCAGCCTGGTAATTGTATTAACAGCCCCTTCTAAGCAGAATCAGGCTCCCAGCTGGAGCTGAGATCCATAAAAAGCACACCATTAATTTTATGAAGAGAAGTAGCCATCGCAGTCCCCTGCAAGCTCTGGAGTCTGTAAAGATAAGGGGATGGACTTTTCTCACAGCAGCCAGAGCTACATCTGGAAGCCAGGCCTGTGCCAGGCCATGGATCTGTAGGAAACCCACCAAAACCTCGTCCTGCTGGAGGATGAGGGGTGGGAATGAGGGTGGGATCCTCTGGAAGGGGATGTGCCCACCTCGGCCATGCCTGGCAGCTTCGCCCCCAAAAGGAACATTCTGCTTCCAAAACGACAGCTCCCTTCTGTCTGGAGTACCCATTGAGAAGCCCAGGATGAAAAAAAAAGAAACCCAAAACTATTTGGTGAATTTGAATTCCCTGCTCTTGATTTTCACGTTTTCTAGCAGGCCAACTGTCTGGATTTCCTAAGCGCTGCTAATTTGCAGTTATAAAATTTGCCATTTATACGTTCATAGATGATCTGTCAGGCCTTATTGGACAGCAAAGAGAGGTTGTTTTTTTTTTTTTTCCCCATTTTTTCTTGGAGATGGCTTTTCACACCACCAAGGCCACTTTCTTCACTTATTGACAGCTTTATGAGCACTGTTGGAAAAGCCCCAGCTTCCTTCGTTTCACGGCGCTCCGGCTTTCCACGGAGCGCGAAGGCAGTTTCTTAATTAGGGCCTGAGAGCCTTTGCTTTGCTCCCTCACTCCCCAGGTACAAAGCAATACACTGGCCTTTCTGTAGTTAATCACTTTTCCAGACTTCAGCCCGCTAAAATTAGGTGGGTTTTGTGGTCAGATGTTTACCTGGCTCGGGGCCGCCCGAAGAACCTGACACATCTGCATTTGGCACGTGTCTGTGCTCTGGCTGCGCTCACTGATTAATCAGGGGTGCAAAAAAAAAAATCAAATAAAATAAGAAAATAAACCTGATCTCTCCCTGCTTATAAAATGTCCTGTTTTCGAGCTATTTCTGCACACACAAAAAATGGAAAAGCCTTTGCTTGGTTCTTTCTTTCTTTCTTTCTCCTTACCCGGGGTTTTTGTTGTGTGGTTGATATTGCTTTGTGCTGGAGCTGCTCACATTTGCACCAGTGCCTCTGGCTCCCTTTCAAAATCTGTTTATGAGAGTTTTAAAGTTTTATATGTGTGGTTAGATTTGAACTCCTCGTCATCATTGTAGCCCTACAAAACCATTTTGTTCCTCTTCTAAAGGGGCGATTTTGGTTTTATTTTGCTCAGGTGAATGCAGGAGCGTTGCAGTGATGCTACAGGCTCGGTGGCAGCTCCATGTGTTTTATTTTGCTGGAGAAATTCCTGTGCAATTCTTGAAGCTGCTGGGGCTGGTCAAGCTGGGCACAGTGAGGTGCTGGCATCTCCTTCACCTCTGCAGGTCCCTGGGTGGGAACCTGAGGCAAAGCAGGGTGAGAAGGCAGAGCCAGAATCCATCAGACTTCCTAAAGAAAGTGTTTGTGCCCTAAACCAGAGGGTGGTGGTGAGGCTGGAGACGTGTCCTCAGGCTGCAGCTGTGCTGGCACCAGTGGTTATTTTTCCTGGCTGTTTGTCCATCCTCTCCCTCGTGTCCTCCAGCAAAGATGCAGCTCCCTGACCTGACTGGGGTGAAACTGCTCTGACCAGGGAAGGATTGCTGTTCATACTGGTTGTGCTGTTGAAATCAGGGAGGGGACAGTGGCTCCTGAGCAGCTGGAGGTGGGATTTTGTGAGGAGGAAAGGCTGCAGCAGGAGCAGTGAAATGGGCACAGTCCTCAGAATCACAGAATCACAGAATCACCAGGTTGGAAGAGACCTCCAAGATCATCGAGTCCAACCCAGCCCCAACACCTCAACTAAACCCTGGCACCAGTGCCACATCCAGGCTTTGTTTAAACACATCCAGGGATGGTGACTCCACCACCTCCCCGGGCAGATCATTCCAGTGCTTTATCACCCTTTCCATGAAAAGCTTTTTTTCCTGATCTCCAACCTGTATTTCCCTTGGTGCAGCTCGAGGCTGTGTCCTCTGGTTCTGTCAGTGCTGCCTGGAGAAAGAGCCCAACCCCAGCTGGGCACAGGCACCTTCCAGGGATTGTGGAGAGTGATGAGGGCACCCCTGAGTGACCAGAGCAGGACCTCAGGGACCAGGCTGGGCTGTGTTGTTTGTCTGAGAGGCTCCAAAGGAATTTCCCAGTGGATCCATGCCCGTGTCTCAGAGCAGCCAGCATGCCCATGTGCTCCAGAGAACAGAGAACAGGGCAGAGCTGGGGTAGAGATGCCCTTTGTGCAGAGGTGCTGCATTAAGTGTAGAAAAACGTGACTTCAGATCCTTTCCAAAATGGTTTTTCTGCGAGTCTTTATCACTGTGAGTATCACCAGTTCACCTGGAGCCTGCAGGAGCCCTCCCACAGTGCTGGGCAAAGGATGAGCATCTGCAGAGCTCGTTCTGCCCTCAGGCCATGGAGCAGGAGTCAAGTGGTAGCAGGCTCTGAGTACAAGCTGGAGCTGGGCCACCCCTGTCCAACTCATCATGTCACTGATTGGAATTCCTAACCACAAAATCATCTCTATCCGTGTAGCTCAGAGAAGAGCTGGGCAGGAATGTCTGGGAAATGTAAATCTTGAAATCCAGTTTTTTGAAATGGTCCTTAATGAGAAAGGGATCATTTTAAGGGATAATTAGACTTTTATTGTGTTACAGAATTAAATACTCCCAGCTTTAGCAATGACTTTTCATATAAATTCTGCATTGCCATGGCATTATTACTGATTTGTAATGGAACAGAATACAGGTTAATATTTCTCCTTCTTAAAAATAATTTTAAAAAATAGAAGAAACAAACTATTTTACTGTCATTAAAAAAAAAAAAGTGTGCTCAATTCAGTTATGTTGGCTTGGGCATGTTCATAGAGCTTTTGAGGTTTTTGCATGTGTCCCTTCAATTTTAAGATGGGAAGAAGAAAATATTTTGTATTGAAGTGCCAGGAGGTGGGAGATGTCCAGTTCAGCTGTCATCCTTTTATTCCTTGTGCTTCCCTTCCCTATTGCCCTACAAGAGAAGAGATTTTCCTTTCTGAGCTGGATTAATTGTTGGGAAGAAGAGTAGAGGCAAACTGGGATAAAGGAGAGAAAGAAGAGAGAACTAGTTTGGTTTGAGATTGGCACTAGTTCATTGAAATTAGAGATATTGGGCCATAAAATCTTTAAAATTATCCATTTCCCTGAAGTTAACTTATCACTTTCCTCCTATTTCTAGTGAACAGTGACAGGAGAGTTGTTTTCACCACTGGGGACAGGTTGTGAATGCAATGCAACAAATCCAGCCTGTGCTCTGCATGCAGCAGCATGAGAGTGATACGTGTCAGTAATGCCAGAGAGTCTTTAATGGCATTAAATGTGTTTGTTTAGGGATTAGACAAAAATCCCCTCATCTTCCAACAGAGGGGGGGAAAGCTCTTTGTGTTTTTTTTTTCCCTCTAGAGGCTGCTCTGTGCCTGGAGTGGAGTCAATAACCCACGGTCACTGGCAGCTCGACTCCAGCCTCTCCAGGGAAAACCACTCAGCTGCTTTATCCTTGTTTGAAATCAGGAGTGTGGCAAACTGCACCAAATGATCTCTCACTGGCTGTCACCCTTCCCTTCCAAACTGCTCTGATTCCTCAGCCTCTGCCTGCTTCTTGTTCTCCTTGCTGCTGAACAAATTGCCACCATTGCCTGAGTTTGGCTTTTCTCAGCTGGGCTGGGGGTGATGTGGAAACCCTCCTCTGACCCCTTCCCTCCAGAAATGTTCATGCTTGTTTGTGGGGCTGCTTCCCATAAATTTGGGGGATCAGCTTTGCTGAAAATCCCACCTCAGCCTAAGGATCAAAGGGAATCCTTGTTTCCAAATGCTTCTGAAAAATTCCTGTCTGAAGCATAGCACTGTGCTCCTCACCTGCCCTAAAGCAGGAGCACTACAGGAATTCTTTCCTCACACTGGCAGCAACAGAGAGATCAACTTCTCAGACAGAGCTCACAGATTGGCCGGGAAAATCAGACTTTTTTGTTTCTCTCTCAGAAATCAGTGTTATCCAGAAAACAGAGGATTCCCAAGTGTAAAATCCTCCTCTGTGGTTTTGCTGCAGCAGGGATGGAGGATGCAGGTTTTAGCCAGGACACCTGGCACTGGTCCCTTGCTGGGCTGTGTCACTCCAGCAGCACCAATGCAGCTCTGGGAGCCACGGGCTGCTCAAGGAATGTCTCATTTCTGTAGGAAAAAAATATTAGCAGAACTTTGGATGATCAGTTTTGTCAACAGAGCTGATACTCCCTTTCTCAACAGGGAAATCCTTAGAGCCCACTGGGGTTGTGATGATGGAGGCTGGAAGTATTTACATTATCCTTCTTCAAACAGAAACTTTAAAAATAGCTTCCAGATTTCTGGTGTTCTGTCAAAAAAAAAAAAAATTCCTTTCCCACCAAAACGACTCTTTTGACAAAAATAGCTGTTTCCCTTTTGTTAACAACAAACTGCCTTTTGCTAATACCAAGCTGCTCGTGCTCCATCCCTCCCCCACGTGTGCTGCTGTGATGATTGCACAGTCCTGGGATGCCTCCACTCCCTGCAATTTTCACCTGTTATATTTCCTGTCAGCTCCAGACCGTGCCTGAGGAGGTTGAACTGAGGGTTGAGTACGTTTGGGGACGTGCCTGTGTCATTGTTTGATGGAAACTGGGATCAGCAGTTTGTAGTAATAACCCTGCTATTGATTTGCCACAAGTACAGAGCTGGGAGCTGCTTTGATAAATCTGACTGGAGGCAGCAGCAGCCTTCCCTTTCTGTCCTGAGAGGAGCAGGTTGGAAAAATCTCACCCCATTTACACTGAAGCTCCTGGTTTGGTGGCTTCAGTTACAGTTCTTTGGCTGGGGCTGAGCTCTCTCTACCCATCCAGGACTGGGGTGAAATCAGATGTGCTGATTTTCTGGATTATGGTGATATAATTCAGCCTCTGGGAGGAGAGGAGGAGTGAGGGTGGAAATGCAGCCTCCTGGGTCTGGGGGATGCTCCAGGAGCACTGCTCTGCTCACCCCAGTGCAGACCTTGGGGCTGTCCAAGCCTCTCCTCCTTGTGCTGGGCCAGATGTGCCCTCCAAATCCACGTCAAAATGCTTCCAGCTCCCTGCAAGTGCTAATCCACTTGAAATCTCAAGCATCCAGAGCCATTTTACTACCAACAAAGGGAATAAACCAAGGGATTTGTGCCTTGGTGAGTGATGGTAGGCAAACCCTGGCAAAGCATCCCAGGCCAAGTGAGGAATTGATTGCCTGCAGCTTCCAAACCCAACACCTAATTCCAGTGTTGCCATTCTGCCTCCGCAGTAATTGTTGTGAGCAGGGGAAAAAAAAAAAAGATCCATCTCATTTTCCTCCCAGCAAAATATTACCAGGAAAGGGCTTTTCTGCTGTGTTTTGTTTTGCCAATGCCATTAATGAATGTGTAAACACCTGCTGGCATAGATTTCCCACTTTGCTGAGGTTGGAGTTCAGGCTGCTAACACGCCTCCCAGTCAGAAGCGCTCCCTTCGTTAACCCCGTGCATCCACTAATTAGGGGGTCACTTGCAGGTCAGAGGTGTGCTCGGGCTCTGCTTCTTGGCTGGCTGCTGTATTATTACTGCAACTGTAAATGCCACATGTGGGAGGGTTGGAGAGTGTGTTTGGAAGGCTGGCTGTGTAATTAGGGAACATTTTCCCAAGGCAGACTGTGCCAGCTGACGTTCAAGTGGCGATAAAAAGTGGCTGCTTGTTGTTTTGTTTTGTTTTGTTTTGTTTTTCCTCCTTCCTTTGCAACACATTAGCTGTCAAGGAAAAATTGTTGATGGTTTTAGCTAGTCTGAGGTGTTTGCTACAGGACCAACAGATTAGCAGCTCATCCATCCATCCATCCATCCATCATTCATCCATCCACTTCTGCATCTATCCATCCATCCATCCATCCATCATTCATCCATCCATCCATCCATTTCTGCATCTATCCATCCATCCATCTATCATCCATCCACCCTTTTATCCATCATCCATCCATCCATCCATCTATCCTTCCATCATCCATCCANTTTTATCCATCATCCTTCCATCCATCTATCCATCCATCCATCCCTCCATCCATCCGTCATCCATCCATCCATCCATCCGTCATCCATCCATCCATCCATCCGTCATCCATCCATCCATCCATCCGTCATCCATCCATCCATCCATCCTCCATCCATCCCCTGGAGAATCACAGAATGGGTTGGGTTGGAAGCAACCCTAAAAATCACCTCATTTTATCTCTCTGCCCTGGGCAGGGACACCTTCCACTGTCCCAGAGTGCTCCAAGCCCTGTCCAGCCTGGCCTTGGACACTTCCAGGGATGGAGCAGCCACAGCTTCTCTGGGCACCCTGTGCCAGGGTCTCACCACCCTCACAGGGAAGAATTTTTTCCAAATTTCTAGTCCAAATCTCCCTTCTTTTAGCTTAAAACCATGTCCTATTTAAAACCCTGCCCTACCTGCCCATGTAAAAATCCACTCTCCAGTTTTATAAACTCCCATCCAGGCCTCCATTCAGCTGCAGCTGCTCAGTGTGTGGGGCTGAGCAGCCACTTCCACCACAGCTTATGGGATGAGCCCAACCCTCCTTCAGAAAAACACACTCAGGAGTTTAGTGAATAATGATGAGTTCATAAAAACATAATTTCTCTGTCTTTCATTGGCCCTCGGTTTTCTGGCCTCCATTTCCAAGCTCCCTACTCATCCACCCCATTGCAGAAAGTTCTCTGGAGGTGTTTTCTGCTCGGCTGGAAGCTCAGAGAGCAGCATTGCCTCTCCTACCATTGGGTGACTCCTGATAGTGAGGCTTTAAATCAGTTATTAAATAACATAGAGCGCTCTGCCTTTGCTCTTGACACGGCATTAAGAACATTAAACTGCCTGGAAACAATTAGGTGGTAAATAAGCTTGTTCAGTAATTATGCACAAACTGCTCTGGCTGGATCCAGATGTTCCTGCTCTGTCAGATTTCCCTTCTGCAGTGTAGGACTGGGAGGTCACCTGATAATTATCAAAGCTGTCAGAGCATGTATTGCCTGCTGCTTCTCCACCTTCAAGATGTGTGACTAAATCAGGAGAATCATTCAGAGTGTGGACCCAAATTGCATTTTTTTTGGTCTCCATTAGTTATCAGAAAGTGTGTATAAATCAGAAATGGCCTTGCTGATATTTCATTTTGTTTTTCAGTAGTGGAAGTGACTGCAAAAATTACATGGCAATAGAGAATTTGGTTCTTTGTGTTTCATCTGAAGCCTCTTAATGCCTGTAAAAATCTCTCTAAAAGCAGAGAGGAGAGGGGAGAGGGAGTTCAGAATTTTGGGAGGAGGAATGCATAAAATGCAGACAGAAAGGAGGCTGAAATATGAACATATGAGACGCTCCAGGGAGTCCCTGAGGTAGCTCAGGAAGGCTACGGATCCTGTTCAGTTTGTGAAATTAATTGAAAAAGGAAAGAGGTTTATATTCTGTGCTATTCCTGCACTGTTCTGTGCTTACCAAAATACGTTTAAAAAAAGAAAAAGACCTGGAAACCCAAACCTCTCCTTTCCATTTGGGTTTAGGCGTTGGCCAAGAGCTCTGGAAGCTTCCCTGGTCCCTGTGGGCTGTGTGTGCTCCAGCCTGGAGCATCTCCCTGTTCCAGCAGGAGGGACACTCCTCACACAATGCCAGCAGGGGAATCGCTGTGCTGGAACCTTGGGACAAAGGAATGGTTCAAGTGGGCAGGAGGAAAAGGAGGAAAAGGAGGAAAAGGCAGCTCAGGGTGTGGAGACACTTTGCTGTGTCTCTCCTGTGTGCAGCTGACGTGTGGAGGAGCAGGAGCAGCCCAAGGATGAGGAACAGGCTGTTCCCACGTCAGGCAGGAAGTGCAGGAAGTCCCATGGGCGAGTCTGGGCTTTGTAATGATTTCCAGATGACATCCCATCCCAAATGTGCTGTGGTTGTCTGGGTATGCGCTCACACATCCAGAAGCTTCCACAGAAAATCAGAGGATCTCCTTTAAAGTCACACCTTGGCCTGAGCTGTGGGCCTTGGATGTGAAGATCCACGTGGTGGGTTTGGCTTTCCCTCTGCCAGGGTCATTCATGCTCAACCTGTGGAAAATGGGCTTTAGTTGATCGCATAGAATTGATATTTTTGGCAAACAAGCTCAATCCAAACTGCAGAATCCGCTCGGATTTCCAAAAATCTTTTCTCGAGTGCTCTCATCAAAGGTTCTTTACACTCAGTGAGGGTGGGAGATGAGGGCATGTCCTTCCCTGGGCTTGATCTGGCTAAAGAACAAATGCTCAGGTTTCTTGCTGGGGAGAACAGTCACACATGGAGCTCCCTGTGACCAAAATGTAGGGTGAAGGGACAGACTTTGCAGATTATAAAAGTATTTAGGGTGGGCACAACTCCATCTGCAGGTGGGAGTGATAAGGGCTAAGGGGGCTCCTTTGTGCCACGATAAACCAGATTTCCAGGCAGGCAGAACTGTTCATGTGGGGAGGGAAGGTGACACACCTGAGGGGGTGTTACATGCTCACATCACGAGATACAAACTGCAAAAATGCCAAATGCACATCTCAGAGCCCTCATGTGCCAGCTCTCCTTCTGACAATTCCATGTGGGTTCAATCAGCTCGCTGAGCAGTACCCATCACAGCACCTCCAGCCTGCTGCAGGGATTTCCAGCAGGAAATGTGAGCTGGGAGATGCTGACAAGGCTCAGATCCCCAGGGGCTCTCAGGGATTCAGGTGAGGTGCAGTAAGGGCAGCCTGCAGCACTCCTGCTTTGCTCTGTGCAGCTGCATTTCCTCGGAGCAAGGATGGGCTCCCGGGTGGATTGGTGGAGGGATGAGCCTGTGGGTGAATGCCTGGCACCTTTCTGATGCTGCACAGGGGGAGGAAAAGGCAGAGCAGGAGATCAGCCCAGTGGTGCTTGCCTTCTCTGAAGAGCTTTGACGTGATATTTTCCTGCAGTTTCTTTATAAATTGTAATTTGAGCTTGAAGGTGAATGGGTAATCCCCCCTCAAGGAGGGTATTTGAGGGGATGCTGCACCAGATGGTGGAAATGCCCAGGCTGGATTTATTCTCAGTGGTTTTTCCTGCCCTGCAGTGCCTCCCTGGAAGTGTTTACTGCTTCATTTTTGTGCTTGCACTTTCCAGGAACTCATCAGATGGGAGTGGTGAGAGAAGGGGAGAGGGGGTGATGATCAGGGAGGGTTCTCATGATGGTTTGTGGTGCACCTCTGACATCTGACCTGGTCCCACTAAGCTCAGCTCTGGGTTTAAAGGCTTCCAGGAGTGACCCACAAGCTCAAAAGATGATTCCATGGCTCGTGTGGCAGGAGGACACACATCTCCTGCAGACCCACTCCCTGGGGCCCCAGACTCACAAAGGTGCAGCCAGGTGCCAGCATGGTTGGCTCCCTGCTGGAACATGCTGGGGACTCTTTCCAGACTTGGAAACCTCTCCTGCTGATTTTCCAGCCACCTCTGGGCAGGACAGCTCTGGAAGCTGAGAGAAGCAGCTCTGTCATTGAGAGAGAAAACCCAGGCTGATGCTGGGATGGAGAAGGATGCCTTGAAGGCACCTTCATTTATTTCCCAGTGCTGTAATGCCAGCTGGGAATTACAATGCCAGCTGGGACTTGCTTCCTGCAACCCTCCTGGTACACAGGGGAGGTGCTGGCTCCTCCTTCTGGGGTTTGTGCTCTTTTCTGATGAAGTTTTTCTGCTCTCCACACCTGGGTGTTGACTGCAGATCAGCTCTGGGTGCTCTTTGGTTGTGGTGTGGAAAAGATGCTCTAAATCATCTTCTCCAGCTTCCCCTGCCCAGGGGATATCTGAGATTGGGGCACAAGCCAGGGATGTCCCTGGATCCCTCAGGGAATTTCTGCTGGCAAACCATGCTCCAGAATTTCTCCCTTCCTCCAAAAGGCCACATTTCCTGTATTTAAGAGCTGAGAGAGTGACAGTCAGCAGAATGAAAAAAAAAGAAAAAAAAAAAAGGAAAATAATGGAAAATCTTGATGGAACAGGCATAGAGCTTTGGGATGTAGATGATCTTTGTGCCTAATGACTACATTGTGTAAATGTGTAATTACAGTGTTGGTATCAGCATCAATATTAACATTGCAAATCACATCTCATTGGTTTTGGAACTGTGACATTGGTGCAGGGAGAGCTGCTGGGGAAGACATCTGCGTTTTACTTTCCATGTATGACAATTTTCCTGAGGGAAAGATGACTTAGCAGACAGTCAGACAGGAGGGAAGGGGGCAGGGTTGTGGTCCTGGTGGGTCCATCCTGTTTCCATGTGCTCTGTCCCCAAATGCCAGCCCACATCCCGTGTGCAGCAGTGGTAACTCCACAGCTCCCCACAGGCAAACACAGTAATCTGATTTATCATGGCCCTTCTATGACCTCTGCACACCTTTTTTTACAGGTATTTCTCACACTGACCCAAACCCTTCAGATGCCATTTGGAGAGCAAAACCTTCCACGAAATCCTGCTTCCACTGAGGCTCCAAGGAAAAACATCTTCTCTGTGTCAGATTTAAAGAGCACAAGAAGCTTTTGGCTTTGGTTCAATGCCAAACTAAAGGTCTTCTACCTTATAAACTATCAGGGCTAGAAAGATTTGCTCTGTAAATGGCTCCATATGCATGTGCACTCTCTATATGTACATTATGGATTTGCTTATGTCATGGAGCACTTCAAATACCCCTTAATAAAATCATAGACCCCAAGGTAGCTATATATCCTGGCAGAAAGTTGTTCTGTGCTTTGGAGCCATGGGAAAAATTGGAGCTGCTGAAGATTTCTTTTTTTTTTTTTCCTACGGTTTCCACTGTGAGTATTTAGAACTGCAGGACATCCTGGATCTTATTGCAGGAAGGGATCCTCTGAACCTGACAGAGGCAGAAATGGAAATTGCTTGAAGAGAATGTGGAATTTGCTGCCTGTCTCTAGGTTAGCCTGGATCTGGCTCACCTGGAGACAGAGGCCAGACAAAGTGAAAAGGATAAAAGCAGATTTATTTCATGCAGGGCCTTCAGGTGCATTAAGGGCAGGCAAAGCCTCCCCAAGGGGCTCCACCCAATGTGGATGATGGTCACGAGTTTTTCAGACAGATAAAAGTTTGGTCAATTTGCATATCAGGGGTTAATTCTCCAATTACAGCTTCAGGTAATGGAGTCACATTCCCCCAGCTTGCCCTTGGGGATCAATGAGCTGCACTGGGAAGGTGCAGATGCTCAGAGAGAAATTGCTGCTGAGCTTTGTTTCCAGGGGCTGGGACTGGAATCTGCTTCACAGATTGCCAGCAGGAAGCTGGTGTTGGTGGCCAGAGAGGTTTTTCCAGCTGGGAGTGACCCTCCCAGAGGATCCTTTGCTTTGCAACACACAGCCCCTGACACCTGATGGGTGCTGCAGGCGAGCTGGAAAGCTGCTTTGGCTACACCCCAAACACCAGGCTGCAAGGTGGGATTGCTCTCTTAACCCCAAAAGAAGGCTCAGGGCTCCAGAGTGTTGCTTGTCTCCCTGGGAATTTCCTAAGGGAGCTCACCTGGCTCCCAGTGGCACCCAGTGAAGTGAGTGAGCAAATAAAAGTTTGCTTTGTGGTTATTTAACACCATTCTGTCCCCAGATGGCTTTTGGGATAGGATCCTTGTGGATTCTATGATGCTGGACCACAGGGGCAGTGTCTCAGAACCCCTTTGCCCAAGATGTCCAACCTTTTTGTCTCTCCTGGCTGAAACCAGACAATAAATTTGTGGCTGGTTCTGCCCCAACAACTGCAAAAAAAGATTGACTGCCGAGCTGGGAGCACCTCTCTGCTCCGAATTTAGCTTTCAATTCTCCCTTAATTTATTATTTGCAGTTAATTTAATCCATATTGACCTGCCTCAAAGAGAAAAAAGCTCTAGATTTGGTGAAAAATAATCTATTTTTAATTATTTCTGATGTAGAACACTAGCCCATAAATAAATTCCACTGCTACCCAGTGTTTTTTTTGCTGTCAGAACTGTCTTGCTGGAATCAATAAACAGTTGATTAAAAACCTTGTTATTTAATATATTCAGTAACCCTAATCTATTCATTAGAAACTTAATCACTTTCATGTCACCAGCTGCTGTGATGGAGAAAAGAGCTGTAGCTAATTATTAGCAATTTTACAAAGCTAATATTGAATTTCTAATGGGTCCTCTGTGGCCTCTATTTCAAGCACTTTGTATATCCCACAAACATGTGTTCTGGCTCTGGGCAGGGCCAGGCACCTCAGGTTTCCAACCCTGTGGATAAACTTGGAGCTTAGGAACCAACTGTGGTTATTTTGTGAGGAGAACATGAGTGCACAGGGCCAGGTCACTCACAGGGAGCTGCTGGCCATGGGAGTGTGTCTGGGTTTGAAAGACAGGGATGGGCTGGGGAAGGCAGGAGCCTCCCTGGGAATGGAGGGTGTTAACCCCCTCCATCCCAATTATTATAATTTTGAAATTAAGGGGTTCTCAGGCAAGGATATGGGGGTGGGAATAGCAGTTCTTTACCAGTGTGTGTAACAAGGCAAAGAAACAACAATAACTATGGCATTAACAACAAAACCAGAACCAGGAAACTTGTGAGGGCCTTTTGGGCTGAGGCAGGAAGGGATGGAGGAGAGGCTTTGCTCCACAAAACCCTGGGCAGTCAATCCCTATGGGCAGTCAATCCCAATGGGCAGTCAATCCCAATGGCCCTGCAGGACTCTGAGGAACTGGAATGGGAGGAATGAGCAGAGATCCTGGGCTGGTGGATGAGATGTGTCAGAATCACAAGGGTGCTGCTGAGAGGTGACTGAACACAAATCCTTCCTCCCTTGGGCTTCATCTCTCTGCCTCGAGGGGGAATTTGCCAGATGGAAGGAAACAAACACACAAACATACATGTAAACTCTTCCAGAATGGCTCAATTCTCAAAAATACGTGATCAAGCTTGTTTTATGGCCTTGGTGAACTTCTGGTGGCATCTGGCTGAGCTAAATATTGCATTTAATAGTCCAAGACAGCAGTGACTGCAGAGCTGGCTGCGTTTCATGTGTGTTTACAAATGCGCTGTAGCAATTCCATGGAAATCAGCATCGAGCCTTGACAACAAAACAGGGGATTGGAGAACAAAGAGAAACATCTCTTGGCCTCTCTGCTGTTTGTGTGGGTTTCCATTGGTGTGCCTACCTACAGCTCTCATGCACAGCACTCTCTCTGCTGCTCTTGCCTGTTAGTATTGCTAGGCTTTACATTCCAAACCCTCCAACCTCCCAAAATGTTTTTTTTTCCTTATATATCAGATGTTAGTCAGAGGAAGCATTGGCAAGAGGTGTAACCTGGACTCTTGTAAGTTAGTTTGAAATATGGAGCTTTTTGCCCTATTGTGGGACATTGTGATCTATGAAGTTGCATAATAGCAACACTGAAAATGTGTTTAGAGGGTAGAATCTGCCAGCTTGCCAAACAGACTGTTTGGTGAGGCTGGTTTTGATTTCAGAGGTTTGAAGGAACCTCTTTGTCAGTTCTTGGCACAGTGTCTCTGACAGGGAGCCCAGGGCTCCAGGAGTCTCCAGTCCCTGGACTACAACCCTGTTCTGTTAGGTAGAAGAAAAAAATCCATTTTTGCTTGAATCTGACTGAAACAAAGAAAAGGAGTATCAAAATTGTCCAGAAAACAAAACTGCTTCCTGCAGATACCATGGGTGCAGACACCATGGGTGTGAAATGCTGCCCTGGGTTCAGAGCTGGGGCTCAGGGCTGCCTGGTGGGGCATTGGCAGCAGCTCCAGGGCACAGGGCCAAGGTGTTGCTCTGTTTGCAGGGTGCCTGGGCTGCTGACACAGGGACCCTGCTCCTTGTGGCATGCTCCAGGTCAAGAGTGGCAGGGTCACTTCTCCTGAGCTCCTGCAGGGTGGTGGCTGCGAGCACGGAAAGGGGATTTGCTTTGCCTCCCGTGGTTTCCTGCAAGGAGCACCAAGTTCTCCTGAGGCTGTCTGGAAATGCTCTGTGCTGTGATGCAGGGGATGTTCCAGTGATCCCAGATTCCCCCTGATGTTTTCCTCAAGCAGTGAGTGCCTCTGGTGGCACCGGGCAGTGGGGACAGTGGCAGCTGGGCCAGTGCTCCCTGCCCAGGGAGTTGGGCTCTCCTGGCTGCCACACACCAATGACACCTGCAGAGAAGCACAGATCCAGCTCAGGCATGTGCTGGCAGCTGTCCCACATTCCAGTGAGCCCGAGGAGGAGCCAGCAGAGGAGCTTTTGAGGTGTGCACCCACACCCCACGTGCAGCTAATTGCACCTGGCCTAGATCATCAGTTCATGCAAATGGGCAAAGCTCCATACCAATCTTCTGAGCCTTTGCATCTGCAGATGATGTATTATTGAATTATGCTTGATTAGCTATTTTTCTGTTGCTTAACAGAAAGCAAATCTCAGCATAAATGAGATTAGTATGTGCCCTCCATGTACGCCAGCTCTTGCTCCCAAGAATTTAACATTCTTAATAGAATGATTTTTTTTTTTTTTAAGAGATGTGGGGGGTGGAAAGAGCCTTTGAGTCTCGTCTTTCATTTGCCAGATTATCTGAACATTAAATTAAGCAAGTATGGAAATTCAGAATATAGCTGCTCTACAACATGTGCTGACACTGGCATAACAATATTGGTAATCCCCCTTGACAGCCATTACAGCTTAATGCTGGGAGAAAATGAACTACTTATTTTCTTTACACCACATCCACGGCCTCTCCACATCTCTGCCCATCTCCCAGCCAAGATGACTCCTTGAATTAATCTCTCCCAGGTACCAGCTGTGTTTGTCTCCTCCTGCTGAGCAGCTTTTGGGGCTGTGTCACCCTGGCAGCTCAGAAAATCCCCAGCTGCTCCTGAGCACTCCACTGCACTGGGATTTTCCCTATGTGATAGAGGTCCTCAGACATTCTGAACTTGGGTCATGCCAGGGGCACCCCTCACACCTTGTAGGGTCTTGTCTTATCATTTTTTTATTGTCCTGCTTTTTTCTCAGGAGATGTGGAATCCATACTCATGAAGCTTGTGGGTGTTTTAGGCGTGGATGAGTTCCCCCTCTGCCTGTTTTAAAGCTGTGTCCTTCAGGAAGCACCAGGATCTGGTCTTTGAATGATGCAAATCTGCAGCTTGACAGTGAAAGCATCGAGTTTTGCTCAGTTTTGGAGGGGTTGTTGTAGAAAAGACAACTTGTGCTTATTGGAGGTGACAAGTGAGCCTGTTGTTTGTGCTGAAATTTGTATCCTTGTCCATCTTCTCTTTAATAAGAACTGTTCTGACTTCAGGCATCACCTTGTTCTCAATGCCTGTGGGAAAGATTAGGGGACTCGTTTAGGAGATGTCTTTTGGAATTATAAGGACAATTAAGCTATTTTTTTTTTGCCAGGCCTCTGGATCCCAGATCGGAATGGTCTGGGAATGTCCAAGAACTCCTTTTAGAAGAGGAACAGGCCACAGAGAGCTCACTGGAGAGTTTTAAGGGCCTGTAGGAGCAAGTGGTTGTGGATGCAGGGACTTTCAGATGTGCTTTTGTGAAAGGAGGTGCTAAATTTCATCGAAGTCCAGCTTAAATTCCACCAAAGTCCAATTTAAACCCCACCAAAGTCCAGTATTTGGTACCAGAAGAGGTTTTTAGTGAAAGGCTGTCTTTGGGAGTGGAGGGAGCCTAAATAACCCTGATCTCAGGTAACACAAACCAATTTCCCTCCTCTAAACAAACTCCATTCATGGTGATGTGCATGAGGACTCACCTCCTCATCACCAGGTGCATTTTGCAGCTAATTCACAACGAGAAGAGAATTTCAGATCGTTGTGTCACTGAGTGAAACCGGAGCAGCTGCCTTGTAAAAAAAGTGAGATGGCAGCGGCGCACCAGGCTGTGTTTCAGGGCATGTGACTGAGAAGGTGATTGCTCTCGTTAATAATGAGCCACTAAATTGGATGCAATTGCAATAGCTCATCATTGGTATAGAAATATTATGCTTTATAGGTACATTACTGGGCTGTATTTTATAAGGCTGTTAAACTCACGCACTTTCCCTCGCAGTAAATGTCAGCCAGGTTACAATAAAATTTAATACAATATTATTAAAGCTGAAGTGCATCAGTATGGAATGATCATGTATGCACACTAAAAAGTCTCTATTATTGCTTCCTTAACCTTCTTAAGGAGCTGCCTGCTTTAAAAAAAGGATCAAAGTTTGGAGGTCTCCTCGTCCACCCAAAGGTTCACGCGAATTTTCGGCGCGGAGGGGAATTTTGCGACGCATTAGTTCAAGCAAATTAAACATCGAAACTTCCAGCTCTGCCAGGAAAAATTTCAATACAGCTGCAGATTATAATACAGGTGGCGAGGTCTCCTCTCATTCACCTTAGTTTTCATGGGGTGGAACTGATTGGCAGATGGTTGGCCTCCAAAGGAGCCGGGCGTGCCCTTGCCTGTGCACATCTCACCAGGGTGGAACCCCTAACGAGCCTTGGGGGTCTGCCATTTCCATGACAATGCCCCTCGGGAGGAAATCCATGGGCTGTGGGGCTCCCCAAACAATCTCCCTGACCTCCCAAGGTCGCCAAAAGCAAGGTCAAGCAGCCAAGATCCAAGGCCCTGTGGAAATGGGCACTCCCCTCCCTCACCTGCTGGCTTGGCTCAGTCTTACCTTGAATTATTTTCTTGATTTAAGAACTTGCTGTTATTTGCATACACTCTAGCCAGAAGAAATCAGAATTAAGCCCAGTGAAGTCTGAGGCATTAGCTGCTGTTTGATGAGATGGTGAGTGCCTTTTTAGGATGGTTTTCATGGGTGAAACAGCAGGCAGAGCTGAACAGCAGCCCAGGGAGATGGTTCTGTTTGGGTTTTGTGCAGAGGAGGAGTATTGGGGCTCAGCTGTGTGCCTTGGAGAAATTATCAGTGCTTAGAGCTGTTCTTGGTGCTTGAAAAGCTCATCCCTACTGAGGGAAAGAGCAAAATACACCTTGACTACACGAATTTGAGAGTTAACTTCTTCAGACTTGTCTGCAATGAGTGGCTGATGTAAAAAAAATGTGTTTTAGACACAGTAATCTCCAGCTTCCCAGGGGAGCTCCAGAAATCACCTTCAGCATGAGCTACACCAGCTCAGCCAACCTGAGGTGTGTGTTCTGTGGATGCATCTTCTAATTCCCCACTCTCAGCCTTGCAAATTGCTTCTTGTTTTCCTCTGTCGCGAAAAGGATTTGGATTCTTGTCAAAATATTTCGGTGCTTCAGAGCTTCCCAGCAGAGGGTGGATTTTAGGCAAGTGGGTACTTGATGCTTCCCACAAAGCTGGTCCTAGCAGGGGTCTGGGAGCAGCAGAGCTCTGGAAATGCAGTTTGGGCTCATGGTCTCCTTTTCCTTTCCAAGCAGCAGCTCCTGAAAGTGGAAGTTGCCTCAGATGGATTAGGTTCCCCTCTCTGCCACTTGTGCTGTCGACCACGCTTTTAAATCACAGTTTTAGGAGCCTGTGTCAGAGATTTCATCTCTGAAAATGTATGAGGAGCTGCTGCCTGTTGTGCAGGCGTGGTTTTGTGACAGCCCCACTGCAGATCCCCGGGATCTGCTCCATCCCCACAGCCATGGGTGATGTGGAGGCTGCTGAACAGGGGAAAAAAATCAGGGCAGGGTTCAGAGGAGGGTGAAGAGACCTGCAGGAGCACTGTGAAGGCAGTGGGCAGGGGAAGGGATGAAAACAGGAGGAACTTGGCTCAGTGACAGCTTTGAGTGCCACGTGTCACTCCAAGCTGTGCATCTCAGGAGGGTCTGGGCACACACAGACCCACACAGACACAAACAGGCACATCAAAGCTGCTCTCCCTAGCACGATGAAGACTTGTCCTGCCTTTTTCCTTTCCTGTTTTGGAGTGCAAAGCTCCAGGAGTGCAGCTCTGTGTTGTTGCTCCCTGCCTGTGCACGGGGTAGAGGCTCTGGAGGAATTTCTTTGAAGGCCAGTGCAGATCTGGGCATCCCCCAGAGTCTGATCAGTTCTCCAGCTCACAGACCTTGTGCTGGTGCTCACCTTTGGTGTGTGGTGGTGGTGGTAGGGTAGGAGGGCTATGGGAAAGGGGTTTTTTGGTTTATTATTATTAAAACTTTTGGGTTTTCCCCTGCCTTTTTTGCGAAGTAATGAAAGGAAAGGGTTTGTGATGGTTCTCTGGAAAGGATTAAAGAAAAAATTTACAGGGTGTGCTGGTTTTGCATTGATTGACTTTTTGTGAAAAGAGAAAAAGGGAGTGGTTTTCTAAGAGAAGCTGCTAGCAGCTTTCAGAGGTGGTCAACTGACCTAAGTCCCAGGTTTTGTCTCTATGCATTGTCAGTGGGAAGAAAAAAAACAGGTTGTGGTGGGAGGAGAAGTGTTCTAAGAGTTTTATTCTGCTTCTTATTTGGGTTTTCCCTCTTTCTTGTACTTTTGTTAATAAAGCTTTCTTTATACCTTTAAAAGTTTGAGCCTGCTTTGCTCTTCTCCTAATCCTATCTCACAGCAGAAAAAAGAGTAAGTAATTCTAGTGTGCGCTCAGCCCAATACACATGGGATAAAACCCAAAACTCATGTTTAGAGTGGCCACAGATTGTATTGCAACTTTTCCTTTTCCCACCTTGCATGCCTGCTCTCTCTGCTCTGCCTTCCCACCCCTCCCAGCCTCTCCTGTCTCTTTTCTGGCTGTCTCAGTGCTGCACTCTGGGGCCTGAGCAAAGCCCAGTCCTTTTCTCCGTGTGTGGACATCCCTGGCAGCGCTGTGCCCTCCATCCTCCCGCTGCTCATTTCCTTCTGCAGCGATCCTCTGCTTTTCCCCCCGCTCTGTAATCACTTTCTTGAGGTTTATTTTCATCTCAGTGCCCGATGTGACCAAAGTACATAAGTCTGTCTCTATTGATTTCTGACAGCAGAGTCTGCTTGTTCTCCAGTAATATTTCTGGCATCAGCATTCATCTTCCTTTCAATCTAAAAGATATGTCAGGACCACATCACTGAGGCTTCAGTTTTTCCTCCCCGTCAGCAGCATTCTTTCCCCATGATTCATATCTGTAAATTGCTAAGGGAAAAATTAAACTTTTCATCAAACCCTTAAATATTTCGAGGCTCCACAGTCATTCCACATTTTCAGGAGGGAGGCCACAGCTATGGAAGCTGTTCCTAATGATCTCTGGATTTTTTGGGGACTGCCTCTTTGGTCTGGAGTCTGTGGTCTCATATAATCAAAGTCATCAGTTCCTTAAATATATTTAATATATTTAATACATAAAATATATTTAATATATTTTATATATTTAATATATTGAATATATTGGCAGCTTGCATCCACATGCACACACTCCTGTTTTCACCATGCTTGAGGGTAGCCCATACTCATCAAGAACCTTTTTTTTTCCCTTTTTTTTTTTTTTCTGGACACTAACACTGCTGCTCCTGAGGGTTGCAGCAATGAGCTATGGCTGTCATTGCTGTGTGTGATGTAGGTTAATAGGTGTCTGCCAGGGCAATCACCAGCTGCTCCCACTTCATCCAGGGTTGCTGTAGGATAAATTTGCTGTACACGCCGCAGAGGCTTGGTGGCAGAACGTGTGTGTCACTCCTACCCAGAACAAACCCACTTTTTCACTGCTGCTCCTCCTGGGGATGGGTTCCTGTTTGTGACAAAATCACAGGGAATTTGGTGAGGTGCTCTGGAGTTCCTTTATCAGTGACAGAGAGGGATGTGTTGGATGCTTTGAGCAGCCTGTAAAAAGCACAACCAATGACTGCTGAAACTCTGTTTTGTCAGTGATGTGAAGGATGGTTTTAATTTCCCCATAGGTGTCTTTTTCATCTCAGGAACCAGCTGATGGTGGCATTAATTTTGCTTCTATCATTTGCTTCACGTGTCTTGAATTATGCTTGACCATCAGAGGGATGCTGGGGTAGTTACAACACTTGGTGTGCCTCTTCTCCTGGACAGGATTTCATTGAATTGGCTGATTACCAGGCACCAATATATCTTCCCAGATTTTGCACATGAGAGCAATGCCAGGATAACTGATCACTTTGAACAGCCCTACTGATTTTCCTTGGTGCTTTCCAAAGGATCATGTCCAAACTCCATCCAGATGAAGTGTCTGTCTCACAAAGCTCCATTTTAGGGTGGATTTTCTAGATGCACCTATTGCTTCAGGGGTGTTTCAGGTGGTACAATCAGCAAAGTCCATAGTTTTATTTATATTTTACTGCTTTCAGGGAATATTTGAATCTGAGAGTTGTGAAAAAAACCCACAGAAACAGAACAGAGGGAAATAAATAAATAAAACAAGCAGAAGGAATGGAAGCAGTGGGAAATGTCTCCCTCATTGCCAGGTACCAGAGCAAGTCACAGATAAAAATGACCCACATAAAGCACTTTAAAGGGTTCCTTGAGGCTTGAAGCTATAATAAATTTTAGTGGTGGGCAGATTCTGCCTGATAAGAAGAGTACAACTGCACTTATGAAGGTGCTGGACTGAATTTTGGAGGAATTATTGTGCTTGGTGGGAAAAGAACAAACCATTCTGGACCGTTCTGCTGGAGCTGGGATTTGGAAGGTAAAGATGAAAGGATATTTGCTGTTACATCCAGGCCACTGGAAAAACATGACAGAAATTATGTAGTAATGTAAAATTTGGGTTTAATTTGTTGGATGTTGGGGATGAGATGAGATCATCCATTTGTTGGATGTTGGGGATGACCATTTCATTTATCATCTGCAAGCTGACATCAGACATCACTTGGGCAGAATCCAGCCTGTGGGAGAATCTCCAAAATCTTCCCTGGAGGGATTCCAGCCCCTGTGGTCATCAGGAAGATTTTGTGTCCCTTTGACAGCAGCTGGTGGCAGGTGGTCAACAAGCACTTCAGTGACATCAGAAGTGTTTGTTAGTGAAATTGTCCAGCAGTTTTTTCTAACTGGGGAATTAATATTGGAGCTGGAAGGATAAACTCTATTAAAAAAGCTAATGGCAAATAGTAATGTTCATAAAATGGTTTGGTGGAAGGTGTCCCTGCCCATGGCTTTGAGAGCTTTAAGATCTCTTCCAACCCAACCCAAATTCTGGGGTTCTGTTGTAGAAATTTGTTTTATTGATTTTCTTGGCTGCCATGTCCACCTGCTCACCCAGGTCTGTCACCTGAACACCCAGGTCTGTATTTTCTTAACTTATAACCAAGGGCTGTGATGCCTAAAGATTTTTTAGCTTTTTGTATATTTTTCATTTGTTTGTGGCCTTGTAGATTTTTACTATGTATTTGTGTAGCTTCTAGTATTTTCCCTGCCCTCTCTCACAGTTTAACAAACATGTACTAACACATCCTTGAAATTCTATTTAGTCTTTTTCTTAAGAAAAGAATTCCTGACAAGGACATCTTATTTTCTACCAGAATCTAAGACATAACAAAAAAAACAGTGCAAAGAGGCCCCTGGGCCAGCTCCAAGGATTACTGGATTTCCTATTGGATGTGCCAGCTAGATATACTAATTAATTAACCTTATAAAAATTATAGAAATTCTGTGTCACATGTGTGCAATCCCATATCTTGTGTACCTGAAAGCTTCTATTGAAGATTTGCTTTTTTATCTTACTGTGTTAACTCTGTTGCAAGTGGTTTTTCCTTTTGTTATTAGTCAACAACCGGGCTGACTGACCTGACTGTCCTTTGGTTTGGTGACCAAAGTCTTTCCAAAGTGCAGGTTGTGCATTTTGGTGCACTTTGGAAAGATTTTGGTCATTATTTCAGCCCCCAAAAAAGCAGCTCAGAAGGCAGGGGCCACTGCCCAAGGCTTGTGTCACTCTGCCCAGGGCTGGGTGTGCTGGTGATCATACTCCAAAATCAGTGTCCCTTGATTTCATGTGTTCATTTTTCAGCTTTAGGTTCCACCAGGTTGCCTGGGATGGCTGTGGAAGCAGCCAGGAGTGAAGGAGGTGTGCCAGGAGGGGACAGGGCACAGAAACAAGGGCTCAGAGGCAGGGGAAGGTGCAGTGGGGCGGATTCTGTGTGAGCAATCCGAAGTGTTCCTCTTTGCCTGCTCCCTCAGCAGCTGCTGCGCAGACCTGGCACAGGGTGGCCGTGGGTTTGGGGTCCCTGTTCCTCTTCCCATCCCCATGTGAGCACTAACCCCTGCCAGTCCAGGAGAGGGAACATTCAAAACAAGCCATGGATGTTTTGTGCCACCCCTGGTAGTTCTAGAAAGGGATTACACCCTGTCCCCATGGAAGGCTGGGGTGACACTGGGTGTGAGTGGCTGAGGGAGCTTCTGCAGTGCTTGGTTTGACTGTGGGATTTGGGAGCCACAGTTTGTGGAGGAAAATCTCTCCAGAGGCATCTTGAGGGTGTCCATTCCCCTGCTTTTTCTCTCCCCAAGTCATGAGGACTCAGGGGCAGATTTCCTGGCCAAGGGATCAGCTTCCTGGACAAGTGCTGCCCACAAAATGCACACCCCTGTTCTTCTCCCTGCCCTCCACCCTGCAAGGTGGAACACCACACCTCTATTCCCTGTGTTCCAGCACGTCCACAAAGCTTCAATCTCTGCTGTTCTTTACAAAGGGAAGGTTTTATTTCAGATGTGCATCCAGCTGAGGCTTTGGCTCTTTGTTTCATTCCCTGTGATGGATTCCTGAGCCGTGGTGTTACACAGAGCTGCACTGCAGCTCCAGGCTCTTCACAGGGTCTCCAGAAGGACACTGAGAAATCACCAATCACTCCTTAAACCCTGCAACAGGCATCTGCAGGGAATATCCACCTCACCCGGGGTAGCCACCGCCGCAGAGAGGAAATTGCTCCCCTTTATTCATGGGATATGACTGCAGGGTAAATAAAAAGTGAGAGCAAGTTTTAAGTGCTTACACCGGGAGGGTCAGAGGGGTCGCCTGCATTTGTGAAACGTCCAGCACCTCTTGTCCCCTGTGCTGCCAACAGATGGAAGTCATTTCACTGGGGGGTGTGAGCTGAGGTCAGTGAGGGAGAGATGCAGAGCCCGTAAGGAACAGCTCATTAATACCCCTGGAGCTAAAGAGCCACCTTTCTGAGCTGTTTTCTTTGTGTTGGTATAAAAAAACACAAAGGAGAGCAGGCGAGCCCGTGGGCTGTAGGAGTTTAAATCAATATGACAAATCCATAATTACACAGAGACTTGTGCAGTGAGAACATCCTGGGCTTATAAGGAAAAACAAACGTCAGCACGAGTCTCCAATGTTATATATAAACCCCAGACATGTGTAGTCAATCTATATAAATGCAAGTTTGTCTTCTCCTGGATGTTGTGTACACGAGTGTTTTTCAAATGTCTCTGCTCTTTCTGCCTAATTCATAAATCATAACAGGAGATACAATAAAAGGAATTAGGTGATCATTAAAGCACTATGCACTGGGTATATATTTCCTTTCCTCTTTCAGTCTGAGTTCTCATTAAAAGCTCACTTGACTCTTGAAGTATCTTGACACTGAAGATGATGATGAATAGAGCTGCTAAGAGTTGTTAATAATTTGAAATACATTGTCAGAATCACATGATGATGCTATCGGAGATTGTTATAGAGGCGTTATTTGTGTTTGTTTTATTTGGTTACCCTCTTAATCGACCCAGATTAGGAACAGATCATGAAGCTGAGCAAGTATTTATTTTCTCTCTAGAAGGACATTTTAATTAAAAAAAAGACTATTAAAAAAAGAAGTCTGGGCAGGTGAAAATTATTGGAATGCCAGCATCCTGGCTGTGTTGGTCAGTGTTTAATTCCAAACCCTTGCCAGTCTCCTCTTCTTCCCCAGTGTGCTCTCCATCCAAAAATCTGTGCCAATGCTGATGAAGGAACACCCTGTGCTGCTGGGAGAGGATTTTCCTCTATCCCTGTGAGGGGATTCAGCCTATGCAGAGGCATTTCCAAAGGGATCTGTGGATGGGCTTCGTCTTCCCCCTTTGAACCACTTGAGATTCATCCTGACAGAGATGTTTAATGTATTTGGGAGGCTTTGTCCTGGAGAAAAGCTGGGGGTTTTATCAGGGAGCACAGAAGCACATGCACAATTGCACCCTTGCATAGAGGTGTCTGTGGTTCAATCTCATACACCCCAAAAGAAGTTTAGGATTTTGTCCTTTGAAGTTAGGCTGTGTGTGGAGTCCAGGTCATTAAAACTCCGTGGGGTGCAGCTTTCCAAATATCCAAACTGTGTTCATTGATGGAAGCATGTGCCTAAATCCCCACTGCTCTGATTTACAAATTGGGTACTTCGAGTGGCATTTCCAAAGTGCAGGGCTGATCACCCATCTTCAAGCTGTGCTGACCTCAAAATGCTTCCCTTTCTTTGCCACCCAACTTCTCCTCCTGCAGCAGGGAGGCAGCACTTGCCTTCCCAGAGCACATCACTCATGCCAGGTCAGCTCTTCATTTCCCTCCCTCCACTCGATGCTCCCAGACAGAGCATCCTGTAAATCATATTTAAAAATCCATTAGTGTGATGTTTCTGGAGTTGATATTAAGTGAGCTTTGGAGATCCTGCTGGCTCCAAATTCCCTGGTCTCAGACTAATTTACAGTATATTTCACCAGGACAGGCATTTTCATACTGAAGGACCAGCCTTGACCCTTCTCTCTCTCTCTTTCTCCTTTTTGTTCTATTATTCATCTGTTTTTAGCAGATGATTGATGGCTTCTGATGTCAATGTGAGATTTTTCCTCTGTTTTCCCATCTACCACCCTGAAAAAGGGAGGGACAGAATAAAAGGGAACTGCAATACATGGGGCAGGTGAGGGCTTCTCCAGCCTTTGCTGGGATGTGCTCTTCAGGCTGGGGGCACAAAGCCTTTGGCAGGTGCAGGATTGGGTGCAGGGGCTCCAAGTTTTTGTTTTCCATGCAGGATGAAACACTGCACTAGCAGGAGCTGTTCCCTTTCTCTGCTCCTGACATTGGGAGGGAGCCAGGGACAGCTGGGGATGCTCCAGGCTGCCTGGAACAGCAGGGGTGTTGTTGAGCAGGTCCTACAACCACAGGAAAGCTGATGTGTGTTTATTTAAGTGAAGAAGAGCAATCTAGTAAGGGAGAAAAGGCTGCTCCCTTTGACACGGAAAATGTGGGATGTGGAGAGTCCCAGAGCCTGGCTGAGAGCAGAGGGAAAGAAGGGAACACAGGTGACCTCATTCCTGACAACTAACAGCTCTGTTAACTACCCAATACAGCCTCGCCCCTGATGAGGGACAGCTACTTCCAATAAAAATAAGTGTAGTAAAAGGGAGTGGGTTAGCTGGTGAGGAGGATCATGAAGGAGGAGGAACCTTGAGGAGGAGGGAATGAGAGAATGATGAAGAAGAAGGATTCTGTGGAGAGAGAATCACTACTGTGACATCAGTCTGGGTCTGCAGTCAGAGCCTGGTGTTGGAACCTGCAGTCACAGTCTAGCCAGGTAAAAGCCTGCAGTCAGAACCTAAAAACTGATCCCTGCAGTCAGAGTCTGGCTGGGTAAAAGCCTGCAGTCAGAGCCTGCACACCAATCCCTGCAGTCACAGGCTGCACACTGATCCCTGCAGTCACAGTCTGCACACTGATCCCTGCAGTCAGAGCTTAGCAGGAAATAACCAACAGTCAGAGGCTGCAAGGGAAACCTGCAGGAGCTTGCTCCAGGCAGAGTCAGTGAATGGTTGAAGTCAGGATGGCGGAGCTGTAAAGAGGAATAAACCAGGACCCTTTTCATGCTGTGATGAACAAGAAGTCTGTGTCTTGGCTCATTTCTACCCCTAATGAGGGGGCTGCTGCAACAGGAAACCACCATGGAACCCCAGAACAGTTTCTGTTGGAAGAGACCTTAAAGGTCATCTCGTTGCAGTTCCCTTGCAATGAGCAGGGACATCTCCATCTTGCTCAGAGTCTCGTCCACCTGGTCTTGGCTGTTCCCAGGACACCCACAACCTCTCTAGGGAATCCATGCCAGTCATACAACAACAATACTTGGTATTTATTTAAAGGTTTGATAGAAGAATTTCAGAGCAGGTAATGCAGACCTGAGCCTTGCAGCTCTCCTGTGTGGCAGGCTAGGAATTCATCCAGGCTTCATGCTGCTAACAGCAGTGTGCAGGAAGGTGGGGATGGGGCTTCTTCCAAACGTGTGCTTTGCTCTCTTGTGAGGGTGTGAGCAGCTTGGCTCTTCAGTTTTAAGATGGATTATCATCTTCAAAATACTGAGCAGCCCATCAGATGCTTGAGCTGTGGATCTGGACAGTGCACTCAAGCCTGTACTTCAGAAGAAGTGCCTTAAAACCAAGCAAGATTTTGGTGGATATTCCTAAGGGGAAGGCTTGTGTTTGAAAAATGGATTTGCAAGTTGAAATCTCAGTATTTGCCTCGCTGAGTGCACAGATTTAAGGCATAACAGCAGTTCATGTCTTTTATCCTTTTATCCTACCTGATTATTAGGCTGTGTATTTGGTTAAATACAGGTGAAGATAATGGACAGCTTGGTCTGTTGGGTTTCGTGGCTGTCCTTCAGAAAGACAACATCATTCTCCATTGCCCAACCTTTGGGATGAAGGATGAGCTGAGCACACCTTGTGGCATGCTGGTTTTTAAAAGGGAGTGCACCAGAACAGTCCTGTGGTCCTTGTGCCCCACAGCTCCCTTGGGCAGTGGGGTGCAATAGCAGCTCACTCCATGTCTGGGCAGTCAGACCCTCACACAGCCCTCTGACACCTCCCATCCCCACCTCCCCTCGCTTCTCCTGCTCTGCTGAGTTTGAACTCACCCCAAAACACGCCAGGAAACGTTAACAGTGATGCTGTTTGGAATCTGCTGCACAGGGCTGGCAGTGGGAGCCCTGACATCTCCAGAGGCTCCCTGGAGAAGGAAAGCTGATAACAGCAGAGTTCACTCCTGGAAGCTGGGCAGACCCAAAGGCCTCTGCTTTTGCTTGGTCTCTGCTGAAGGTGATTGACTTTGAGTGAGCAATTGCTGCTGACTCTGCAACTTGATCCCGGAGTTTATGTTCTGTGTAAGTAACCTTGAGATAGGGATAACTCATAACCTTTACCTGACCCTGGCTGTGCATCTCGAGTGAACAGCAGCTCTTTGTTTGAGGTTTTGGGAGCCATGGGAGGTATATTTAGCTTATAGTCATGAACTGATGCTAAACATATGTGCCCAGACAGCTGCTCCTTCATTTCATCTGTGAGTAAGTATTGATTAATGGAAGTATAAATTTATACACTTAGTGGAATTGGTACCAAACCATCAGTAGGTTGATTTTGTCTTTTTTTAAAATAAAATTAAACACTCGTTTTGAGGGAAGAAGAACTTTGGATATTGATGGGTGAGTGAAACAGTGGAGAAAATCAGGTGCAGTCCATGGTCTAGAGGCTGTGAAATTGCCAGCAGGAGGACAATTGACTTGGCAGGTTGCAGAGCGTTGAAATGTGGGTGAGGAATGCTTTGGTGATGACAGGATGTGTCAAGCACATTGTGCTCAGCAGGCTGTGGCAGGAACATGTGCTGATGTGGAAAGGGGTGGTGTCAAACCAGCTGGGACCCAGAGCCACGTTAGGGGTTAATGGAGGGCTGTACAAGTTGTCTCCTTTATCCTGATCTCCCACTCTCCCATGGGAAGAATTTTTATAGAGTTCCTTAAATATTTGATTTTTATTTAATTTGACCTATCCTGAATGTGTGAACAAAGTATTTATGATGAAAAATTAATCTTGAACTTTGGGGGTTCTCAGTGAGAGTGACCTTTCTGATAGTAACAGGCTGTGACAAATTCAGTTTCAGTGGCTGCCTGGCACTCTTGGATTTGGGCATGGGCTTCATGGGCAGCCTCACCATGACTGGGGGTGTCCTGGACTTCAGCAAGTCCTTGGTGGGTCTCACTCAGGCCTCAGGATATTTTATCCTGTGGGTGGTAAGAACATCCAGCCCATGCAGGATAACTTTGCTCTAAATCTCGAGCTTCTTGAAGAGTGTGAGAATCCTGCCTGGATCATGGCAAGCCTTCAGTTAAACCTGGGCTGGTTCTGATCAAGCATTCACATGAAACATTTTGCTCTCAACAAAATGTGTTGTTTTTCTAATTTGCTCTGTCTGTGATTCAGCACTCACACCCCTCCATTGGGCAGAAAATGGATGGTTTTTAAAAACTCGTGACCTGATGGGTTTTGTATCCCACAAAGCCACAACCTTTACAACCCTGGCTTTTAAGTATTTTTGTTGGTGTGTGTTTGTTTGTTGTGTGTGGTTTTTTTAAAAAAAATTTTTTTGATTTGTCTTTTTGCAAGCAAGAGGGCAATGATGTGATGGTGCCTGGTCCTCTTCTCCTCTTGGGCATGGCACAGAAATGGTGTCTGCTGGAATTCTGCTGGGTGCAAAGAGGAAGCTCTGCAGGGCTGGGGGTGCAAGTGCACCTCCACTGTGTGTGCACCAGGGGTTTTCCTTTCCCAGCAGGACATTTGCACAGAGAATTAACTCCTGCTCCTGGGGCAGATTTGTGTTATGTCCAGCTGTGCAAGACATGTTTAAGCAACAGCATGAATTGTGTCCCTGCCCCACTCTCTGGAGATGAAAATGCATTTCCACAGCTTGGAATTGGCCAGGAAAGTGTCCAGGAGGACACAGCCTGGCTTGGTGGGGCTCTGAGTGTTCACTCTGGACTGTCCACACACAGCAGCCCTCACCCCTGCTCCAAACCAGCTGGCTGGGAAAGAACCCAACACCAATAATCCCCAAATCAATCCCATATCAATCACAGAAACTGGCTCTTTCTCTGTGACATTTTGTGTTGCAAACAGCTCAGGTCACAGAGCACCCACCGGTTTCTGTCTCTCAGCTCACAGACTAAGGCCTGATGGTCTGCAGCTTGGGTGAAAATGGTTTCTTGAGGGTTTGTCTGCGTGATTTCCACATGCTGACACTTTTAATCCTCAGCATCAGCCAGCAGAATAAAGGAAAGTTGAAGAAAGCAATTTACATGAGAAAATATTAGATCTGTATTTTATCCTGGCCTATTATTTTAAAATGTCTCTGTGGAATACAATGTTTTCTGTAAAAGGCAGGGTGCCTGGCTTCATAAAACCCTCCTAAATCACCACCTCACCACAGCCTCCAGCAGCTGTCCTGGTTCCTCAATTCGTTTTTAGCAGTTGAGGATTGAGAACAATACAAACCACACACTTTGAAAACAAAGCCCCCAGTGGGTCCCACGCTGTGGGGAGGGGGCAGCTCCTTGTGACTCCTGGAAGCTGATGTTAGCCAGCCTGGCTGAGGAATAATGGGATTGGAGAACAGGGGGATTTGTTAAATCAGCTTGAACTCATGGAACCCGTGTTTGTGTGCGTTCGCTTCGAGTGGAAAGCAGTGGTGACGCTCTTGGAAGGAAAAACTAGCTTTAAAAAATAATTTAATCTATCCACAGAGGAGCTGTACAGAGAGGGGGGATTATTGAGGAAAAAAGAGAAGCGATGCTTCAATTCTGCCAGCAATATTGTGCATTTCCCCCAGCAGAACTGAGGTTCTTTTGGAGCTTAGCCTTATCTAGGAGTGGAAACATAATGATGGGCAATCATCAGGAGACTTGTAAGTGGGGTTTTTTGGTTTAATACATAATAGGCCTGGCTCGTGTCTTCATTCTGGCTTAAAAGACAGAAGAGGGGAACAACATGTGCAAATGCCTTCATTTCCTTTTCAGCAACCTCCAAAAACGAAGCCTTTAAAGAAATACTTCTTGTCTACATGGCAGTGTGAAGGAATTTGTAAAGTTTGGGATCCTTGTTGAGGTTTAGCTCCAGTGTTTGCCTCTAACACTGCTTGTTGGGAGTGGCTCTTATTTTTTGGCTCCTTGTAATTCTGCTTTTACCTGTGTCTTGTTTGTGGCTGTCACCCACCTGCTGTGTCAGGGAGGCTTGAACCCCAAAAAGCTGTTGATGTTGCTGGCTGCTGTTGGACTAAAATAAAAACTGATCAGGCTGAATATGGAGATGACCTCGCAATGAAAAACGTGACCAAGAAGTGGATAAGCTTGGTCTCTTACAAATTTTGTGTTAAAAAGTGGGAATTTGACCTTTGTCTAAAGGCCAGTGCTGTGTGCAGCCCGTATTTGAGTTTCTGTGCCTCTTCCTGCCATGCTTGCTTTCCACCAGCAGCACAATTAGTTTGTTGAGGAGCTTAAACATCCCCTGTCCAATCGTTTGTCTCTAGTCCTTATATTTGCTCTCTCACATTTAGCACTAACAGCACATTTTCCACCAAACCACCGCTGCTGGAACAACACATCCTTTCCTGATGTGGAGCTCCAGTCGCTGCTGTGAGCAGTAATTGACTGCAGTGGGGCTTTGATGCTCATAAGTATTTAGTCCCTCACGCTGTGCTCTTTGAATCAATAACCTCCTTTGCTCTGTAATCTAATAGAATCGCTCAGTGGATAAATTTTTTGCTTGTGTTTCATCCACTCAGCTTCCTTCAGCCTTCTGATGGATCTGCTCCATCAGGAGAGCCAGTGACAATGATTGTGTGTCACGTGCCCGTGACAATAAACATCATCACATTTTCCCCTGTGTACTCCAGGACAGAGGTAACTGAAAGGAATGGGCATAAAATAAGAGTTGGGTGGAAGTCAGCAGCTGATGCTGGGGGAGCAGAGGCAGGGCAGAGAAGGCTGGGAATTGTTATAAATGAATTAGAATCAAAATTAGTATCATGCAATTTATTTTACAATTTTCAAAACCAATTTGAATTAGCCACAATAAAAACAAGCAACACCGGTGTTGGGTGGGCAGGGGGACAGCTTCAAGTGAGCTGACCTTCCCCATCCACACCCTCCAGCTTCCAGGGTCTGGTTTTTATACTGTTTTTCTGCCCTGGGGCAAGTTCATTGTGTGTCTCTGTCCAGTGGGCCTATTCATGCCATCCTGTTCTTTTACTGTTTGGTTCTGAAAGGATTTCCTGGAGGAGTTTGGCATCTGAATCAGGTTCTTGGAATTGTCCATTGAAATGCTGAATCCCCCTTCATCTCCGGGTCTTTCCTCTTTGATTGGTATCAGGGGTTGATGTCTCGAGGACATGGGCTATCTCCTGTCTCACCACATCTTTTCTGTTGCAAATGGTGGTTCTGTCCTGCTGTTATTCTGAAGACTTTTACAAATGGATGTGAGTTTCGGCAGCCAGAGAAGCCTTTTACAATCTTTGGAAGTCAGAGCTTTGCAACATGATTTTCAGGTTATACATACAATATATTTTGATACACAAATTTACCCAAAGCATATATCACAGTTGGATATGCTTAATACATGAATTTATACACTACACAGATTAAATACGTGAATTTACACATCCCAAATATTACAGAATGGTAAAGCTGCTGCTCGTATCTTCTGTGTGAGCATAGAGCCCGTGCTGCCATCAGGACAGGACACCCTGTCACCTCTGGGCAGGAGACCAGGGCATTCTCAGCTCTCAGGGATGTTGTAGCAGATTCCTGAAGCTCCACATGGGGTTGGAAGCACACAGCTCATGGAACAGAGGCAATGAGCACGTGTGAGACACTCCAGGGACAGGGTGGGGATGCAGATGTGAGGATGCAGGAAAGTGAATTTGGGGGAAATGAGAACAACAGCAGGGTTTAGGCTTTGGATCCTTGATGTGAAGCAGCCAAAGGATTCCATTCTGCCAATGTGGGCACTGCTCCCCTCACTCCACTTGTGGGTATTTGGGCATGAAGAGGTTAAGCTGTCTACGCTCTTTTGTTTTGCCCTGCCTCTCCCTCCCGAGGAAGATCTGCCTATAAAGTTATTTTTAGACGCCTTGTGAGCAAATTTTGTGGGAAGACAGGCAGCCAGCAGCCCCCGGCGAGCTGCTAAAGCCCACCCCTCTCAGCTTACAGAGCATAATTAGCAGATAATCACGCCAAAATCGCAGACTCCAACGGGCTAATTTTATCACATGTGCTGAGGTTGTTGAAAGCAACTCGTGGGCTGTGGGTTAAATGTGTTTCCTAACTCGTTTATGGGCTGGTGTTCTGTGTAAACCAAGATCAAACGCAGGTTTTGTCCTGCAGCAGCCGCTGGTGCTTTGCTTGGGTTACACGACACGAGATGTTTCCTGGCATTAAAATTGCATTTTATTGGGACACGGCTTGCTGCTGACGGTGTTTCCAATGATGCTGCCGTGTTTTTTGCTGCAGGGTTGGTGTGGAGGGTGTTGGAGCTTTGACTCAGCAGCATTCTCAGGCACGTGCTTATCCCACTAACCTGTAATTATACATCTATAAATGTACATATAAAAACCTGGAGGTGCCTGCTGGGATTGGGCTGTAATTTCCCATGATCTAAATGGAAATTAAGCGTGTATTTTTAAGTTACATTTATACTTAGGAGTTTTGCTAATTTAGGGCCTTAGTAACTCTTGCCATTTTATTTTTTTTTTTAGCAAAGAGAAATATTAAGTGTGAGGTGGTTGGGCTGAGCAGCTTTCAGGACCTGCATACTTCTCTCTTTTAGTGATATGGTAAAATAAAGATACCTCTTAATACAAAACACACTCATCCTTCTGGGTGCAATAAATCTAAGACAGGTAGGCACAATAAAAATGATCACTATTTCCTTCTGATAATAGAAAGATAAGGTTGGCCAAGGTTATAGGGTCAAAACCAGGAATCTATGGGACAGATGAGCTGAAGAATGTGGGAAAAGAGCCTGACCTCCTGCTTCTTGTCCATGAGCTTGGAAAATCTGACTCTGAGAGAGATCTGAGCAGCTTGGAGCAGCACAGGTGGGCTGAAATGTCCCAAAGGTCAGCAGAACATTGGGGTTCCCTCGGTTCACAGAGGTGCCTTTTGTAGGATTTCCCTTCTGTGGACAGATGAGGGTTTGGGATCAATCCTGAGGGGGCCAGATGAAAGATGAGGGAACTTGTGAGGTCTTTTCCATTTCCAGATACATCTCTGGTTTTGCAGCAGATTCTTAGTGAGTTATCATCCTCCAAAATGCCTCTGAGATCCTGCCTGGGTCTCTTCCCTGCAGCATTTTGGATCTGGCCTTAGAGAAGCAAATGCCAGACACAGGAATCTGCTTCCCTCAGGTGAGCATTTAATGTTTTGTGGGAGAGAATAGACCTTTGTAACCTGTTTTCATTTTTCTGAACACTTACCATGACAAAAAAAGCATCTGTGTGGCTGGATTGAACACACCTTGAGTATTTGCTGCAATATTTATCCAAGCCCATAGAGCTGTGAAATCTTGCCTATCTCAGTCTCACCTGAGAGTCCTCCTGATCTTTGTGATTGTGTAATGTGCTTTCAGGCTAAGTAAGAAAAGCAGTGAGGAAAGTAATAGCTCAGGCTGACATAATAATTTACTGACAGGCTGGCAAATCCATATTTTTTTAGCATATAAACTTGGTTCCTTTTTTCCCCTGATCATGATGGAGGCTGCTTGCATAGAGGAAATATCCCTGGTGACAGACAGCCAAATTCGCTGGGCTCTGGGTGTATCCAAGCGCTCTGTCTGCCTGTCACATGGCAGATTAATTCAGAATATGGCACCACTGCCCCAAGGAGGGTGTCTCCATTCTGCAGGAAGCACAGTTCATCCCAGCAGCTGCCTCGTGAGCAGCCTGTTGGAGCAGCAAAGGAACATCCTGCATGCAGGAGTTGTGGTGGCAGCTCCAGAAATGGGATTGTGAGTCTGGTCCCATCCAAAGTTCACCCAGCAGCAGGCTCTGACTGCACCATGCCTTCAAATCCAGGCGTGAGTCATGCCTGGCTCTCACTCCACGCTAGCTTTTGTTGTCTAAAAGTTGTTTGTGGCTCTTTAGAGAGAGAAAATGTCACCATTTGCTGAGGGAGAGCTGCCAAGGAGAGTGCCTGTCCCACAGCATTGGGGGTGAGGGTGATGGCATTCAATGTTTGGTTGAACACAGGGATTATTTTTGCCAGTTGTTTGTCAAAAACTTGCTCCATGGGAAAAGAAGGAGGGAGGTGGGAGAAGGAAAACCCTCCAGCACTCTTGCAGGATGAGTTTGGGGTGATTTCCAGAGTTGTTGGGGGTGGAAGAGAGCAGCTAGTGACAGGACAAGGGGGAACAGTTTTAAATGAAAAGAGGAGAGATTTAGATTAGATGCTAGATAGAAATCCTTGCCTGTGAGGGTGGGGAGGCCCTGGCACAGGGTGCCCAGAGAAGCTGTGGCTGTCCCTGGATCCCTGGAAGTGCCCAAGGCCAGGCTGGATGGGACTTGAAACACCCTGGGACAGTGGGAGGTGTCAGGGTGGGACAAGACGATCTTTAAGGTCCCTCCCAACTCAAACCATTCTGGGATTCTGGGTTCATCTGCACTGCAGTCACAGCAGAGATGATTGTTTCAGTTGTGGTCCAGCTCCCAGCAGATCTACAGTTTCATTTTTCCATCACTCTGTGCAGTTCCAGCCACACCACGTGTCCTGCTCTCTCACATTCCCAGTGGGAATGCCACGGGGGCCTGGGCTCCACACTCAGCTCTGATGGTTCAGTGCCATCCTTTGAAGCTGAGCTCATCCAGTAAAACAGTTCAGTGGAGAAAACAGTGAACTCAGACAAAATCAAGATTCATTTGACATTTTTCTAATCAGACCTACGTATTTCCCAGCTTTCACTGATTATGAAAAAACCGATTTCATTCAGCATTTTTACTTGGCTTCCAAGTCAGCTCTGAAGACAGGCAGAAAAGTTACTGCTGGTAGTTCAGACCCTGCCAAAAACCTCATGAGAATCAGCTACTGAGGTTTCTGTGTTTAAGCACTGACAGATGGAAATGGTATCTGATGCTTTAACATTGTTTAATTGAGCTCTCAAAGGCATGGCAAGGTCCAATGACTGGAAACTGAAGCCAGACAAATTCAAATTGGAAATAAGGTACAAATTTTTAACAGTGAGAGTAATTAAACTCTGGAACAGTTTATCAGGGTATGTGATGGATTCTCCATGGTTTGGTCTCTTCAATTCAAGAATGCACGTCCTCCTCAGAAATACTCCATAGCTCAAACAGAAGTTAAGGGGCTCAATTCAGATTTTTTTTTTTTTTTAATGGAATTGCATGATCTGGATGATGCAGGAGGTCAGGCTACCACATCTGAAGAGATAAGAATCTGTGAATCTAAACCCAAACAAGCCCCTTGCTTCCGAGCCCTGTATTTAAACTTAACGTGGACCTAAATTCCCTCCCTGCTTCATTCTGTCTGCTTGGAAAAGCAAGAAAGACTTTCTCAGGCAGTAGTTTGAGGAGTTTAATGCAGTCTTTTCATCTATGAGGATTTTGGCCAAGATGCTGAAGAGCTGGAACCTTTGCTTTGGGCTCTACAGGATGGCTCTTTCCATCCCAGGTGGTTCTCTGTGGTTTTACTGGAGCTGGCCCTGTGGTCAGAAGTGCTGCTGAGCAGTTCCCTCTTGGGCAGCCAGGTATTCACTCTCTGATTTTCCTTTCTTCCAGGAACACCCTTCTCCTCTGCCTGTTGTTTTGGGGATTCTGCTCAGCTCCAGAGTTAAATTTATCTCAGTGCCACGCAGCTCCCACATCCTCCAGGGTTAATTAGTGGTGCTGTGCAAGCTGAATCATGAAGTGCATCATTAAGAACGGCACACAGGTTAGGAAAAACGTCAGGCCAGCAGCGTCTCAAGGCACCTCCTTTTTCCTGAGGCTCCACACACTCCTTCCCCAGTTTCACTTTCACATGCCACAGTTGTAAGGACTGCAGGGACTGGATGCAGCTGCCAACAAAAACTGGCAAAACAGAAGGTGGAAGAGGTCTCTTAATTGGCTCCAAGTGCCAGTTTCTCTAGAGGGGCTTCTCTTACCAGGGAGAAGCTGTTGAGCAGTGCAGGAGCAGCTCACACCTGCAGAGCAAATGGGTTTCCTCAGTCTGAAGGCATCCACGGAGCAGAGTAATAACACGGCAGAAATATCAGAGTTTGGTTTTTAAGGGACGTCTGAGAATGCAGAGGAATTGCCCTTTATTAAAAAGGCCAGACCAGAGTCTCTCTTGGTGCATATCGAGTACAGAGCACAGATCCTTCACCAGGACCCTCAGCTGGAGAGGGGAGGAGGGAGGTGGGTGGAGAAGAGGAGGACACAGCCAGGGAATTTAACCCTTAAGGACCTTCCTCAACAACCTTGCTTTGCAAAGAAATCTTTGCCATGGAAGCATCTTTTCCCTCATGAGTGAGGATTTTCATTTCCTCTTTTATGCCCCATATTTTTATTTTCCCTCAACCCATGCATCCCTTATTGTTTTTTGTGAAATTTCTTACTCCTGACTTCTATTCATTGCCATTACCATTTCTTGCTTTCTGTGGAGAATTTCCCATTTATTTTCTGCTTCATGATTTGACTTTTGCTTGTCCTCCAAGCCAGAGCAGCTTTTTTTGCCAACTCTGTGCATAGAGAGCAGTTCATGGTGCTTGTGGGAGACCTGGTTGTGTCTGTGCTCTTCCAGTGTGTTAAAGCAGATCATCCTGTGTGTCCTGGCTTGGAGGGAGAGCACACAGTGAAGTCTTTGTTCTCTCTGGGCTCAGTCACATGAACCTGAGCCACCTTAATGGTTTTGTTGTGTGTGATNCCAGAGCAGCTTTTTTTTGCCAACTGTGTGCATAGAGAGCAGCTGATCCTCGTGGGAGACCTGGTTGTGTCTGTGCTCTTCCAGTGTGTTAAAGCAGATCATCCTGTGTGTCCTGGCTTGGAGGGAGAGCACACAGTGAAGTCTTTGTTCTCTCTGGGCTCAGTCACATGAACCTGAGTTTGGGGAAGCATCCGGCAGAAGATTGACAGAACATTGGGTTCTTCATGAAAATCACAGAACTGTTCAGGTTGGAAAAGACCTCCAAGATCATCCAGTCCAACTGTGGGTTCAGTGGTGTCGCCCTGTTCTTTTCAGCCTTCTGATGTTTGCATTCTTGCAATGGAGTTTCTCATGGATTTTCATGTAAACGACGCCCTTGTAATTGCAACTGTTCTTTTTGTTTACATTCCTCTCTCTAAGGGGAAGGCAAATGATGGACTTCTAATTTGACCAGTGTGGTTGGAGAGGTGGCAACCTCATCCTCCAATCCATGGTCGTTGTCAGAAATCTAAATAAGTAGAAGCAGGAAAATAAACTTCCCTCTTTTTGCCCCGACAACTTGACCGTGTGTTTGTCATTCATTTTGTCTCCTATAGTGACACAGTGGGTCCTTGTTTTTTTGTAGGATGGTGCCCTTGCAGGACAAGAATTTAGGGGCTGGTTAATCCAGTGTCTTCTGTGCCATGAGCAGGGCAGAAGGGGCTGCAGAGCACCAGCTGTGGGACAACCTGCTCCAAAAAATTTACTCCTGACCTCCCCAGGTGGGAACTGACTCAGACCTCTCATGTGGGGCTGGGGGACACTCAGTGAGTGCAGATATGAAGTTAGACCTGGTTTGGATCTCTGGATGTTGTGCATGTCTCCAGAGTGTTTGTGGATTCCTGGCATTCGTAACTGTATTTATTCTCAAGGAGCTTTGCTGCTCCTCTGCAACCCAGCATAGTTTATATCAGCATCTCACAGTCATCATGTGCTGAGGTATTCTTGTGGGGCAAACCTGGCAGGTGTGGGGCTCAGGGAGGCTTTGGAGCATTCATATGCTGCCTGGAATCACTGTTTTGGGAATGGCTCTGCCTGCTGTACGTGCTGTGGTTCTGAAGCCTCGGATTTTCTCCACAGCCCTCGTTCTTGGTCCTTGGATGGACCAACAGCACAGCACAGGGATGATGTGATGGGCTGTGTGTTATTACCTTGTGCAGGTCTGAGGTTGGCTGGAAAGAGCTGAGGGCAGCAATGGTGTTTTTTTAATTCTAGAAGATGCCTTGCAGCCTTTAACTGGGCAAAATCCTGTCCCAATGTCCTGCTGCCAATGCTGCAGAGGCACCCAGTGTGTGCCACAGCCACCACGAGAGGAACCCCCCTGGAAGAGCATCCTGGTGGCTCATTGTTGGAAGTTCCTTCTGGTTCCAGTTCATTCCAGTTTCATTCTGGAAACTTAGATTTTGGGGTTTTAGTATATAGTAGTATATGTGAAGTAATATGGAGGATTTGAGGTGTTGTCTGGGTCCTTCTTCTTCACCTGCTTCTTCCTTTTTCTTCATGGGTTTGGGTGGTTTTCTGTAGTTGGTTGATGGAGTCCGCATTGCAGACTTCAAGTACTTAGTTATTGGGTTTAAAATAAAAATAATTTAGGTGACATTTCATAATTGGACAGGTTGTCCTTGAAAAGACCTTGTAGAGATAGAGAAGTGCCTCATTTTACCTCATTTCTGCAGCTTGCTGGTTAGAGCTCAGGGCTTGTGAGTGTGTAAATAGATAAGAAATAATAAACATCCAAATCTGAACAGGAACTTCAACTCCTGTGTATTAATCCTGATCCTGGCAGTTAAAAAGAAGCCAGAACCATCACAGCTCATTCCTTGGTGTTGCCTGTGGTCCTGTCCCTGCCAGGCTGTCACCTCCTCCATCCCAGCAGGGTGGCCAGCTGAGCCAGCACACTGTCTTGCACCTTTGCTGCTTTTACTGATCTGAATCTGTGACCTGCACACAGAAGACAAAACTTTCATTTCCTCTTTTGTCCCTCGTATTTTTATTTTCCTTCAAGCCACGCATCCCTTATCAGTTTTTTGAAATTCTTTACTGCTGACTTCTATTCATTGCCACCACCATTTCTTGTTTTCTAGGGAGAAGAATTTCCCATTTATTTTCTACTTCATGATTTGCTTGTCCTCCAAGCCAGAGCAGCTTTTTGCCAGCTCAGCCTTCTTTCTTTTCCACGGGATTGTGGTTCCTCTGTGCAGGGAGGAAAATGGTCTTGAACAGTTCCCAATTATCAGTCACATATTCCTGCTCAAATTCCTTCTTTCTTTCAGTTGTTTTGCTTTGTAATTATTTTCAGCTTTGTTAAGCTGGCATTGGAAATCATCAAGTAGATACATTACTCATTTGGACTTTATTCTATTTGCACATAACAAATGTAATCAAATCAGTCTCTTGTACCTAAGCTGCTGCTATATTTTTACATTCTGTCATCAGTTCCCCTTGATCTGCAAAAATGAGGTCTAATATAGAATTTCTTCTATGTTAGATGCAATTGTTTTTGGGTCTGGATATTTTCAAGCATAATTTTAGGAATTCCGAGCACATTTTTAGTATTTGCAGCACAAGGCTCCAACATATGGCTTTCAAAATGAAATCCCCACAGAAATGCAGCTCTCTTTCTTGAGTGGAATAACTGTGTTTACAATAGCTCAGTGCTACACGAAAATGATAGCGTTGTTAGTAATATTGAACAGAATGTTGAAGAGTTCAATAAATATTTCTGTTCCTTATGAGGGAAAAAGGGAGACTGTGTGATCATGTCCTTTAACAATAAAACACCTTTTATATTGAATGAGGATTGTATAGCAGCTCTTAATTAGAGATAATAAATACCAGCAAGTTACATCTGTGTGGAAGAATTTTAGCTGTGTGCCATTATTTTTTTTAAGGGATAAACAAGGTGGCTCAAAGAACTACGGATTTTTCTGCCTGACATTAATCCCAGACAAAATAATGGAATTGCTGATAGGCCGTGTAATTAGTAAAGAATTAAAGGGATTAATGCAAGTAGTGTCAATCAACATGGGCTTATAGAATATAGTTCTTGCCTAATTAGATTTTTTTTTTAAAGGAAGATTACAAATTGTGTTGATAAATGTAATAGTAGTGATATGATAAACTTCTGGGAAGGCCTGAGGGTGCTGATGTGATCTCCTGGCTGACCCTGCAGGTTGGAGCAGGTGACCTCCTGAGGTCTTTTCCAACCTGGAACACCCCGTGGTCCCTTGCAGGAATTGCCTTTGGCCACAAATAACTTTTTATACAAGATTGGGATGACAGAAAACCAATTAGGGCACCCCTGAGATAGATAAGAAAGTGCTGCAGTCTCCCATTTTAAATGGAAATTCATCAGTGAATGGAGATGCTTCTGATGGAGTCCTGGGGGTTATCACAGATCCACCCCTGTGGTGAGGTCAGGATCTGAAGATCACTGGAATAAGAGACAGATCACCAGAGGAGAATGATTTGGGTCCCTTTAGTCACCTCAATGAAAACAAGCAACATGTTTTAATAGGACTCATGTAGAGCTGAGCCATGTCCAGGGAACCGTTGGCACTGGAAAAGAAGTGTGGAGCTGTGGGACCATCAGCAAGCACAGACCCCTGAGTGACAGGGTGACAGAGAAGAAAAATGTCATATTTGGGGGTATAAACCCAGGAATATTTGAGACAAGGAGGAAGGAACTCTTCCTGCAGCTTCCAGTTGAGGCTTTGGCAGTTCAAGGAGAATGTTACCAATCAATATTTGGAGAGAATTGAGAAAAAGGACTCATGAAATGATTGGAAAGCACATCCACCCCCCGGAGACTGGAGGAGACACTTTGCACCATCCAACAGAGAGGAAGGTGGCAGAGAGTTTTGATCACTCTGATGGACAGAAACATAAACACAGTGAAAAAGCTGACTTCAGTCCAGCAAATAAAGGGAATAAAACCCAGCAGAGAGAAACCAAAGGTAGAGGAACTCAGACTAGACATAAACCACACTCAGCAGTGAGAGCAATTAACCACTCACAACAGCACACCGAGAAATATGAAGCTCTCTGTTTCACTGGAAATTTTTACATGGTTTTTTTTTTTCTTTTCCTGGCATTTCTGCTCCAGCTTTAGAAGGAATCAGTTCTGGGAAGTCTGGTGACCTGTGTTCTCCAAGGGGTCAGGAGTCACAATCACAGTGGTCTCATCTGGTTTTGTCATCGATGACTCCAAGGGTCTCTGACAGGGTGTGTGCTCCCAGCTCAGCTGCCTGTGTCCCACACCAGGGGAGAGATCACAAAAACAGGCTGGACTAGAAGGGTTCAGGAGTTTTATTTGTTTCTTACCAGCTTTGATGAGGATTTTAGGGAAAAAAAAATTAACCCAGGACTGAATTTTCTGAAAACCTTTTTACTTACGTTGTGGATCCAGATTAATTCACTCATCTTCTTGTTGATTCCTCCCCATCCTTGGAGACCAGAGGCTCATCCACACCCAGGCTCCACTCTCTCACCAGGAGTGGTTGATACTGATGTGATTTTTCTCTACTGATGCTTTCTTGAGGAGATATCTGAGACAAAATATAATGAGAAGGTGAAGAGAGGAGAGATGGAAGCCCCCCAAGACTGGTGTCCACAGCCCTTGGACTTTATTCTCATGTGGCTGTTAATTCCTGTTCTGATTCAGCTCTGAAAGTGCCCAAATGTTTTTAAACTCCTGAATATTTTCAAGAATTCACCTAGACATTTGGAAACAGCAGGGGAAAAAAAAAAAAAAAGCAGCCTGTGAATGAATGTGATTAACGGGTCGTGGTTATTCCCAGGTCTTTCTTTTTAATATAGTTACTTCATTTACAACGTAGCCGTGTCTCAGAACTTCTATAAATAAGTGCTGATTTCTGGCTGCTTGGACTCTTTAAAGTCCAGATCTTGGAGAGGAAAAGAAATTTGGGATGGAGAAAAATAGCAATTAGAGTTAAATGGTAAAATGGAGAGTTAATGCGTAGTGAGTAAAACTCCTTTTAGTGGAAAATGTTTTTTGTGTTAACTTTTGTAAGAAAACAGTTTTCCATACTTGTCAGGCTTGACAGTTAAAGTTAATGGTGTTAAAGAACAGAGTACAGAAAAATGTTCCCTTCGGTGTGAAAGATTTATTCAATGAGAGTTTGCTTGAAAAGTTATTTTGGCGAAGGGTGCTGGCTTTTGCCTAATGCTTGGAACAAAGATCCTTGCTGTGTTACTGGGATGGGGGCAGCCCCAAATTTATGACTTCCCAATTAAGATGACATGACCTATTTTGTTGTATTGTTGACCCCTTTTTGAATAGAATGCCACTCTTTAAATGTGGTTTTTTTTTCCCTTCAGGAAAACCACATCAAGTAAAAGTTGGTCTCACTCCGCCTGGAGTAAAGCTTGGGATGTTCTGGGGTGCTCAGAGACAGAATTTGTGAGTTAATCTGCACTGAAAGCAGACTGAAAAGTGAGTCAAACAGCTCCTACCCATCACAATTCAGCAAGGTAGTTAGAGCACGAAATTTCTCATATTTTTGTGGCCAAAAGAGTCTGTCCAGTAGCAGAGCTGTCTTTCCTTGGCTGTGGTGGAGGCAGAGGTTTGTAAAGGAGCTGAGTGGCAGCAGGAGCATGGCTGGGTGCTCTGGGGATTTTCACTGAGCCATTTCTGGCTGCCTGGTAACTCCCAGGGGAGGGAAGGGTTTTTCACAGCTGCCCATCCATCCTGCAGACACAGAGCTGCTTGATCTGACAACCTGCTTGCTCCTTGCTCACCCCAGAGCTTCTAAAAAATGATGCATCTGATCCATAGTGGGTGGAAGCTGAGGGCAGTTTCCCTTTTAACATCAGAGGGTTTTGTCTCTTGAAGCGTCCTCTGGGTTTTCATCTCCTTGTGACCCCGATAATTCCGTGTTTTCCCTGAATTAGGCTGTGGGGACATTCCTGCTGGTTTTGTTCTGACTGTGGCCCATCATCTTCAAAGCAAAGCCTCATTAATGGGCTTTTGAAATCTGTCTGTCCGTTGTCCCCTTGTTCAGCCCCCTAATTTAGTGCTACTTTTTATTATTTGGACCTTTCAAAATATCTGAATTCTACCTGTTAAAGAACCTTGTAAATATGGAGTCAGCAGAGGCTGGCAGAGGTCCACTGGCCTCCAACAAAAGCTGGTTGGCACCATTTGGGAATCTATTCTGGTGTTCAGAATAAATTCATCAAGAGAGCCCAGATAGGCAGAAATTAATTTTAATAGTGTTAAAGCTCTGGTTTAGAGCCCACCCTTGTCAGAAATGATATTTTCCTCAGTTCATATTGAACAAGACTGCATTGCATGGCTTTTTCAGAAGAAAGCCATCAACCCTTGTGGTTCAGGGCAGGTTACCTGTCTGTCTTCTGGAGAGCAGGAAAAGGAGCTGGAAGATTATGCACGAGGGAAATCCCAACCCTTCTCTTTTTATTGCAACAACTGGATGTGGTTTCAGAATGTTAAGGTGGATGTGAAGTAATTCAAAGTCAAAAAAACCCAATCATAGTGGGATGATTTTTTTGCTACTGATGAACTCTCCAGTATTTTCTCCGTTCCCCGTGTGAATTCCTGCCCTGATGAGGAGAGCCTTTCTTAGTGCTCCTCCACAGTGCTGACTTTTGTACATGCTGCTCTGTTTTAGGCTGGTGATCAGACAGAGAAAAACACAAAAATCAGCAGCAGGAGGAATTTGTGAGGGGCACCCACCATGGAACACTTTGTTGGTCGTGGTGCTGCAGGACATCTTTCCAATCTCCATAATTAAGCACTCGTTTCCCTGGAGACCTTGTGCCCCCTTCACGAGTTTCTGAAAGGTTTTGCAGGGGGCTGAAATGTTTTTGCAGCTGATCCACATGAAATACCATCAGGTTAGAGGGAAAGAAAAGCCACGTTTGCTGGATTAGGGCTCCCAAATCCTTCAACTTCTGGAGAGGGCAGGAAGGGGATTGGAGAGAGAATCACGACTGCAGCAATTAATCTCCCTGCAGCTTGGACAGCCCTCATCAGAGCCTGACAGTGATTTATGGGCAAGGCTTTCATAGTTTTCTACTCTGTCTTGTGCAGGAGCAAAGTTAGATCTGCCCCAGAGTGAGCTGGGATGGTTCCATGATCTTTGCCAGCCTCTCTGGGGACAGTTTGTGGCCTCCCACCATCGCTGGGTGCTGCTCCTCTGCCTTGCCTGTGCTGGGGATGGTTGATGGGAGATGTGCAGCAAGGTCTGGAGCTGTTCTCACCACTGACTGCCCATGAGCAGGGGGCTGTGCTGAGATGGGGGAGGCTCCTCTGGGGTTGGAACAGGTCAAACCAGGGCTGTTCCCATCCCTGTGCCCTGGGAGCAGAGCCTGACCCCACCTGGCTCCTCTCTCCCATCAGGGAATTGGAGAGGGTGAGAAGGTCTCCTTTAAACCTCTTTTTCTCCAGGCTGAGCCCCTACAGCTCCCTCAGCCCACTCTGCCTGGCCTTGAATAAATCATTCAGCTTTTCCCAGGTGGAGGGAGCTGAGGAAGGAAAGCCCACCTTGCTCCCTCCCACCTGCACAGGAACTTTTGCCACAGCTCAGCTCTATAAACCAAAACATTTTCTGTACATCTGACCCCCAATCGATGTTATCTTCAGCCAACACACTGCTGCTGAGGCAACCACGAGGTTGTAGGAGCTTGGAGGTGGTGATGATGCTCCTTGTGGCATCCTTGATGGTCTTGGAGGCTTTTTCTATCCTGAGTGATGGTTCCATAGGTGGGAGCTGCCAAAACTCCAAGAAATCCCATATGGACATTGGGAATCTGACTTCTGGTGCCAGGAAGTGCTTCATTAGGTAGTTCAGGCCTCTTTTACATATAATTTGCATGCTTGCAACAATTTGGTAGGGTTTGGGGTTTTTTTGTTTGTTTGTTTTTTTAAGTGGAAAGACTCAACTCTCCTTTTGCACCCCATTCTGAGGGAATTTTGCTCATTTGTTCAATTTGAATAGAAACATCTTTGTCCTGTGAGGTTGAAGACCAGGTGTGAGACTGAGGAATAGAGCTGGGTATCATTCTTCATCCACCTCTAAATTCAGCTACTTTTTAGAGCTGTTACCAGTTCAGACCATCCCAGCTGCTGGTGGGACAGTCTTTGGTCTAATTTCACCTTTCCCAGCCATTTTTAAATTCAGGATTGCTGAAGCTTTCTGCTGGGACAGTCTTTGGTCTAATTTCACCTTTCCCAGCCATTTTTAAATTCAGGATTGCTGAAGCTTTCTGCTGGGACAGTCTTTGGTCTAATTTCACCTTTCCCAGCCATTTTTAAATTCAGGATTGCTGAAGCTTTCTGCTGGGACAGTCTTTGGTCTAATTTCACCTTTCTCAGCCATTTTTAAATTCGGGATTGCTGAAGCTTTCTGCTGCAATGCAAACAGCATCTTTTCCTCTGATCTCACTCATTTCCTGAAGCTGCCCTCGCCTCTTTCTTTCACCCCAATCCAGACAGAGGCTTCCACGAGGTCTTAAGCAGCCTTAGAACATTTCCCCAGATGATTTGCATTTCCTTCTGCCTCTGCCCTTCTCCAATCCAGCTGGGAGCTGAGGTTTCCAAATACCTTGAAGAAAAGCTCTTCTTGTGGTTTTGCTGCAAGCTGCAGGGGAATTCACAGGGAATATTTCTCCAGATTTTCAGTCCTGTTTTCTAGGTCTTGCAGCTTTAGACCACTTATCAAAATGTAGATGCTGAACTGAATGAGTGAACTACTTGAAGATTTCCCATCACTAATAATATATTTGGGTGTCAAACTTGGAGCTAGAGGGGCTGTTTGTGGGTTAAAACCACTTTTGTGCAGGGCAATGTCCCATTCAAGCCAAAGGACAGATATCATTCAGAGCAGAAAAGTCAATCCTGGACACACTCAAATGTCCTCACCACAGCTAAGCCTGTTCTAACTTCCTTGCCAAAACTTTTTTTCATTAAAAAAATAAAAATAAAAGAAGTATTTTAATTAAATACAAATTTCTGTGGAATATATCTGCCTCTTTCAACAAGCATCCACGCTTTAGTGGTAACTCAAAGCCAGCCCATCATGGCTCAACAGAACTATTTACATTTGAAAGCTTTTCAGTTGAAAATGTGTATGTTTTGGAATTGAAAATCTGTTTTATGGCTTTCATTTTTATGGGAACACTGGAAAAATTTCTGCTTCAGGGAAGGACTATTCTGACTCTAGTAAGATTTTTATTCTCAGGACCAAGCACTGTTTTCTCAAAGAGACATTTTTACATGTCCTTTCTCATGTATTTTTCTTCCCTCTTGCCCCTCAGACCGTTTCCCTCGACTTGCTTAACCCTACTTGAAAACCAGTGTGAGAAATGAGGTTTTGTGTTACTGGCTCACTGTTCTGGGCAGTTAAACAAACATCCTGGAGAGCTCTCTGGCCTGAGTGCAGCCACAAAAACGCAGGTTTCACAGTGGAAGCGAGCTGAAAGGTTATTTTCAGGCCTGAGATATATAGCAGCACTTTATCCACCTGAGCCCAGGCTCTACTGGATGATCCAGTGCTGTGGGCAGGGCAAGCCCCGATGATTTTCATATAAATGGGTATGACAAGATGAGAGGCCAAATGCTGAGTGGATTTAATCATCTGACAAGTGCAATGATTAATCTTAAACATTCCCTGGTCGGTCCCAGAGTGGAATTTCTGCTCAGGAACGAGGCCATCAGCCATGGACATTTATTTGCTGGCAGCCCTGGCCACAATGTGAGCAGCAAACTGAGGGAGTTCTGGTTATGTGCAAAGCTGTTAGCAGCGGCAGATGATGAGTTGTTAAATAACTGCACAACTCATCAGGCAGGGGAAGGTGCTCCCAGCCTGGAGTGGGGCTCTGTGGGAACCCAGGG